>CM057812.1:26756494-26856494 GCA_030067965.1 Latrodectus elegans
AAAACACCAAGAGGAAAATGTATTACTACCACGCATTCCCGTGATACAAACAGATATTCTATTTAAATTCAATTTAAACGTCTACAATTTCCTGTACAACTAGCCTTTGCAATGACCATTAGCTAAGAAGAGGGACAATCATTGCAAGTATATGGATTAAATGTATAAATTCATGCTGCTTACATGGACAGGTGTATGTTAGGTGTTTACGAGTTGGAAAACCATCAAATTTATTTGTTCTTGCACCAGATAGAAAAACCAAAAAAATATTGCATGTTTACAAGCACTACTAAAATAAAGTTCACCATCAATCCTGAAATATCATTCATTTCATGATGATATTTAAAATTATTGTTCAATTTAATCAATTCAAATTCGTTTGCAATATTGTTTAATATCAAAAGTGAAGACGCATGTCAATTGTACCATCAAGAATATATATACATATATATATATATCTATATTTTTAAATATATTATACTAAGATGTCATATATATTGAGATAATTTTATTGTTAATTTTCTTTTTGATGTATTGTATACATTTGATAATTAATAAATTATATTTGAGGCATAAAAAATCATTTTCTTTCAAGCATAGGAACGTATGAATGGGTACTGCTGGTATTTCTTTAAAAACTATTGAATGCTTGTTTCAATAAATTTCATGGAAAATCTAATTTCTATTATAAAAGCGAGTGCTATGCCACACTCTAGTAAGGATTCTTAATTATTTTAAAATTTGTTCCTTAATATTTTGATATTTTCTTACATATTGCAGAATTTACTATACACGCTAAGAAATTTTAAATAAATTATTCAGAATTTATAACTGTAAATTCAAGAAGTAATTTCATTTAGGCAATTTTCTTTACAAATTATTTTATTTGCGAAAATTTCTTTGATTTATAGTTTTTTTAACACAAGGTATCTGTTTATGATTCTGAAATTTATTATTTATAATAATTTCAATATTGTGATTTTTATTTATAATTATTATTTTACTAATATCTAAATAAAACAGCAATATCTAGTTTCTAAGGATTATTAATAAAACAAGCATATTGAATTTTTAATTATTCAATTAACGCTTAACAATGATTAGAAGTGAAAGAGGTTTGATATTAAATATTGTAAACAATTATATTTTAATATTCATAATTTAAAATATAAAGCATGAATTGTATAGTTATTGCATTGTATGTTATTTTAAGAACTCTTTTTATTTATTGAGTAGCGCATTTGGTAATTAATTTTTGTCTCAACATGTTTTTAATTAATCAATCTTTTCAAAATAATTTACAGCTTGAAGTTTTATTAAAGCAGAAGAAATAAGTTTCTTATTTAAAATTTTGTAGATTAAAGATCTTATTTCGTTTTGTGATTAAATGTGTTCTTCTCAAGTTTCCAAAGTAAAGAAATAATGAAATCTTAAGAAAATAAAATATGATAAACAATCCATTCAAGTATGGGTAAGATGAGCTTAGGAAGGAGAAAACAGCCTACAAAGTAAAGCTTTGTGAAATTCTAATTATAGTTTAGCTTTTTAGAGAGAGAGAGAGCTATCTTTAGCAAAAGTTATGAATAGGTGTATATTATTTTACATCTTTAGTGAGTCCTTTGGACAACATTCGAAAATTGCAATGTAGAATTAAAATTTCGTAAGCTTCATGCGTAAAGTAATTGGTAATTCTAGAATAAACCACATATATACAGACACTTTAATTAATCAAACTATATGCACAAAAGTTTTATTTTTGCTTTTTGCTACATTTAATAAGCAAAGCATTCGCTTTAAAGACTAAGAAATAAATTTCTATTTCCCAAATTCTTGAAAAATTCGATATACTTGTTCCAAGTTTATGTATTTAAAAATTGGACAAAATTATTTTTGTTTTTAATTTTCTCATGAATCCAGTTTCAAACATTGTAAATAGGAAATTTTAATTCAAAGTTACTTATATATTTAAGAATAAGTCTCAATTGATTTAAAATCCAGGAATAAAAACGAAAGCTGAAATACTTTATGTATTAATACAATGTTTTGTTAAATATGCACATTAAACTGATAATATACTTCAGGAAATAATGTTGATAATAAATATTAACTAATATTCGATATATTTAAAAATACTAGCAAAATATGCTTAAGATAAAAGAGGATGTTAATATAAAATGTCATAATTTCCAAAAAATATATAATTTTTTGACATTTATGTGTTTAAAAGTTAGAAGTGTGGCATGTACCATTATTTACCATTGTGTCGCTTTTTAAGCGACACAATGGTATACATTTTTAAACTATTCGGTTGTTGTTTATTATTTTATTTTAAGCGACACAATGGTATACATTTTTAAACTATTCGGTTGTTGTTTATAAATTGGTTGGACAAATAAGTGTAAACGTCTTCAATAACAGCAGTATTCAAGTTTTCTGGTGTTGTATCTTCAGATAAAGCGGTTATATAAGAGAAAGATTTATGTAATGATCTGATAGACTTGAAATATATTCTAATTTCAAATAGAATTTGCTAAATCCTTTTAATTTAGGTAGAAACATATTTTGAAAACTTGAAATGATGTACAATTTGGATGTATTCATTTTTAGCTTAAATGAAGTATTAAGTTTTCTTTTCTTCATTCAAGTTTAATACATTATTGATATGACATTTTTCATAAAATAGGATGCGCATTACGCGTATGGAAGTCTCAATATGTATGCGTGTTTTTATCAATAAAAACAAATTTGCAATCTTAAGTTAGCTACAGGTAAATAAAATTGCAACACCAGGAAAGCATGCTATTAGAAACATGAATAAAAGATATGGTTATAATATACAAATAATAGCATTTCACAGCGTTTGAATAACATTTAAATACCAGATGTTTTTTTCTTATTTTCATAAACGCTATGTTTCAACAAGATAATGCTAGAACACATGTTGCAAGTCATGCTTTGATCCTTCTTGAGACAGAGAGTATTCGATATCGTCTTGGCCTGTCAGCTTCTTATCAATTAAAAGCATCTGGTCAAGAGCCGCTGAAAAATTGGCATGTTAATGACTTGTGGTACAGACTAGGGGCAGAAGGAAATAGGTTTCTCAGTTTATTCAACTCTATGCCAAACTGCGTAGAGAACTTAATAAGAAAGCGAAAACTACTGCTTTCGCTTCCTTATCAACCTGAGCTACCTGCAAATCTAAACATTTTGTCTTTATGCTATAATAATATATAAATAGATCTTTTGTATTTTCATGGTTTACAATTTTAATGGCTAGCAGTGTATACTTTCAAAATTTCTGACCAATAATTAATTTTTGAGTTTTATACATTTTCATATTTTATGCATTTTTTTTAGCTGATAAGCCATTTATCATTCAATTTAGGGCCATGGTAGCCTAGTGGTTAGGGTATTGGCGTTCCATCCAGAAGGGTGGGGTTCGATTTCTAATTCTGCCAAAGACCCTTCGAGTCCATGCGCTATATGTGCTCGTTAAAACTGTGTAATAGAAAATCCTGTCGTCGGTCTTTGAACAATTACCATGGCTGCAATGATCAGGAGAAAATTTCCTCCCGCTACAGATCATGTCAAATTTGAGGGAGTGGACCTTCTGGTTATGCCATCTATCTGAAGAGTTTCGAGCAAAGTCATACTTTCATCTTCGTGGTGCTCTGGTTAAATAAAAGACGCTCCCTACTGACTTAAATTCGCATAGCCAACGGTACAGCAAGCTTTGTTTGCCCAAGTGTCATACGCAACAACAGAATCGTTAAACATGTGTTAATAGTTAGCGCTTGTGAATTTTACACCAGGAACACTTAAATTAGTGCGTTTGTTAAGCTACTGCGAAATTTCATTACAAGTTAACAAGTTCTTGAAAGAAATTTTTAAATATAAGTCTAATGCTGATGCAACTTTTTTATATTATTACGATACATATTGAAAGGAAAAAAACTATTTGGATTACTTAATTGTGCATATTTTAGTTGCGTAACACTGATTTTTTCCTTTTTTAAACAGTTGCTCTTTATCAGTAGTTTCTCTGCTCAATTTTGTCGTAACTGGCAAAATGTATGCAGAAATGGTGCAACATATAAATCACTCATGAGATAAAATAAAAATATTTGTAATAATTAAAATATTATTTAGGAAAAATATGTATTTCTCTACATTTTAAATATGAAAACTTTAAAATATTTTCATTTTATCCGTCTTTTCGTGCACTGTATCGATTTTAAAATTATTTGAGAGACTATGAAGAGTGAAAGACCACCTAAAAAAAGAAAAAGAAAAGAGGCATTTTATAAATTTTATTTTCAGTTTTTCAATGATAATTTAATAGGTAATGAAATGAAATAATTTGAATAAATAATTATTAGATATTAAAATATCAATTTATATATAATGTCTGCTGCGTAAATTTCATGATTTTGATTCCTTAAAAAAATTAATTATTTGAATTTAACTTGAAAATCTATCGTTAAGAATATTAATTTAAGTCAATAAATATAAGTGTGAAAAAATTGATTTTTTTATTTTCAGTGAAGTCAGTTTTGATAAATTTGTGTTTCACGTTCCATGCTTAATAAATGATAAAAGTTTTTATCATAAGCAATAATTATCGTTAACCTTTATATATATATATATATATATATATATATATATATATATATATATATATATATATATATATATATATATATATATATATATATATATATATATATATTATTTACTACTTCATGATAATTGTAATTATAAAACGGAATCATCACTATCATAAGAATCTGCAAAAATAGACGTAATTTTGCTAAAATATGGAACTCATAACTATTTAAATATACTTAATACATATTTAAATAATTATGAGTTCCATATATTTTTGTGGATGGAGAGTAATGTGCGATTTTAAAACAAAATTATTCTCCTATATATTTTAATATTATACTTAATGCCTGACATTTAATACACAGATTTTACCAAAATACTATTTAAAATCTCAAAATATTATATTAAATTCATTTAAGTCTTTCATGCCTTACATGATATTAAATGAAGCAAAAAATAGAAATCGATTACAACTGTGTCTAAATATTTGGAAAAATTATAAGAAGATATTTTAATTTAATTATAATTAATATTTAGTACATAATAGAGTACATATTATTTAGTACATAACTTTAATTTATTTATAACTAATATTTAGTACATTAATTATAATTAATATTTAGCGTAAATAAGAACTGCGAGGTAAGGCAATTAAATTATCTTAAGTTTTTGACAATTGATCACGCTATTTTCATTGTATGTGTATCATGGTGAACTAAATTAAGTTATAGGCCATTAGCATAGGAGCATTTCCAGCCTTTTATAATTTTAACTTACACATGAATTTATAACATCAAAAGGATTGTAATATTAAATATTCTTTAAATATTCTATTTCAATAGCCAAATCAATAGCAATAATATTCATTTAGAAAGTGGTTCAAAGTCCACAACATTTTTTGGCAATATGTCTCAGTTACTGCCAAGATGAAATTGATAACAGGAATCACGCCAATATATATATATATATATATATATATATATATGGCGCACTAAGATTATAGATGCTGGTGTCATAAACAATATATAATTTTGTAGCTGTGACAGCAAGCCTCAAAACGCCATATTTGCTTAAACATTTAAGAGTTAGTATCATATTTTTTCTGTGGTAAAATATGTCGAATTTTGAACCAAACAAAGAGCATTTGCGTCATGTGCTGATTTTCTTATTCAATCGGAAGAAAAAAACAGCGCAGTCACACCGAATTCTTGTGGAAACATACGGTGTACATACTCTATCTGCTGACACTTGCGATCAGTGGTTTAAACGATTCCGAGGTGGTGATTTCGATGTCAGGGACAAAGAACGTGAAAATCGACCGAAAAAGTTTGAAGACACCGAGTTCAAGCGTTAATGGATGAGGACGCCAAGCCAACTCAAGAAATATTGGTTGAGCAATTAAATGTTTCTCGTGTAGCCATTTCCAAATGTTTGAAAGCCATGCAAAAGATCCAGATGGTTGATTTTGCTGCATGACAACGCACCCAGTCACACAGCAAAACCGGATAAGGAGATTTTGGCACCGGACCTTGCTCCTTCCGACTATCACCCGTTTTCATTAATGGGACACGCACTTGCCGAGCAGCACTTCCGTTCTTAGGAAGACGTCCAAAAACGGCTGGACGACTGGTTTGACTCATGCGACGTTCAATTCTTTTGGAATGGCATCCATAATTTACCTACTAGATGACAAAATGTGTAGAAAGCGAGGGCTGATACCTTGAACCAAACATATCTTTCCATTTTTTCTAAACCGTTGGGTATTTTTATTAAAAAAATACGTATTTTAAATTTACAGACCTGGTGCGTGTGTTACACCAGATGTGTGTGTGTGTGTTACACCAGATGTGTGTGTGTGTGTTACACCAGATGTGTGAGTGTGTGTTACACCAGATGTGTGTGTGTGTGTGTTACACCAGATGTGTGAGTGTGTGTTACACCAGATGTGTGTGTGTGTGTTACACCAGATGTGTGTGTGTGTGTTACACCAGATGTGTGTGTGTGTTACACCAGATGTGTGTGTGTGTTACACCAGATGTGTGTGTGTGTGCGTGTGTGTGTGCGTGTGTGTGTGTGTGTGTGCGTGCGTGTGCGTGTGCGTGTGCGTGTGCGTGTGCGTGCGTGTGCGTGTGCGTGTGCGTGCGTGTGCGTGTGCGTGCGTGTGTGTGCGTGTGCGTGCGTGTGCGTGTGCGTGTGCGTGCGTGTGCGTGTGCGTGCGTGTGCGTGTGCGTGCGTGTGCGTGTGCGTGCGCGTGCGTGTGCGTGTGCGTGCGCGTGCGTGCGTGCGCGCGTGTGTGTGTGGTTGTGTGTGGGTGTGTGTGTGTGTGTGTGTGCGCGTGCCTGTGCGTGCGTGCGTGCGTGTGCGTGCGTGCGTGCGTGCGTGTGCGGTGTGCGTGCGATGCGTGCGTGCGTGCGTGCGTGTGCGTGTGCGTGCGTGCGTGCGTGCGTGCGTGTGCGTGTGCGATGCGTGTGCGTGTGCGTGCGTGCGTGTGCGTGTGCGTGCGTGCGTGCGTGCGTGTGCGTGCGATGTGCGTGCGTGCGTGCGTGTCGCGTGCGTGCGTGCACGATGCGATACGTGCGTGCGTGTGCGATGCGATCGCGATGCGTGTGCGTGCGTGCGTGCGTGTCGCGATGCGATGCGATGCGATGTGCGCGTGCGATGCGTGCGTGTGCGATGCGATACGTGCGATCTGCGTGCGATGCACGTGCGCGGTATGCGTGCGATGCGTGCGATGTCGCGATGCTCTGATGTGCGTGTCTGATGCGATGCGATGCGATCTGATCGCGATCACGATGTGCGATGTCACGTGCGATGTCGCGTCTGATCACGTCTGTGTGCGATGCGTGCGTGCGTGATCACGATCGCGATGTCTGATCTGTCGCGTCTGTGTCTGATCACGATGCTGTGTCTGTCTGATCTGATCTGTCACGTGCATCGCGTGCACGATGTCGCGATGTCTGTCGCGATGTCTGTGCGATGATGCGATCTGATGCGTGTCATCTGCGTGTCTGTGTCTGATGTCACGCGTGCTGATCGCGATGCGTGTGCACGATGCGATCGCGATCTGATCGTGCAATCTGATCGTGTCACGGTCTGATGCGAATCTGTCGCGGTCGATCCGGTGATCGATGCGTCGCGATGCGATCGCTGATCTGTCGCGATCTGACGTCTGATCACGATCATCTGATCTGAATCTGATCTGATCGTGTCACAGATCTGTCTGATCTGATCTGATCTGATGTCGCGATCACGTCTGATCACGATGTCTGTCTGATGTGCGATGCGGATCACGCTGATGTCTGATCTGATCGCATCTGATCTGATCAATCTGATACCCTGTCGATCTGATCTGTCTGTCTGATCTGGTCGATGCGTCACGTCTGATCTGATGTGCGATGCGATCTGTCTGATCTGATCTGCGATCTGTCTGTCTGATCACCTTGATCACTGATCTGATCTGATCTGCTGATCTGTCGATCTGATCTGATCGCGTCACGCGTGCAATCACGATCTGATCGTCGCGATCGCGATGCGATCACGCGATGCGATCTGATCTATGATCTGATCGCATCTGCGTCACTGATGCGTCTGTCTGCGATGCCTTGTACGATCGTCACTGTCGCGATCACGATCTGATGCGTCTGATCTGATCCTTTATCGAATCTGAATCACGATCTGCGTCTGATCACGTGCGATCTGATCTATGATAATCTGATCACGAATCGCACGATCTGCCGATCTGACCTGATCTGATCTGCTGATCTGATGCGATCTGTCTGCCAGTCTGTCTGATCTGATCACCGCAATCGATCTGCGATCTGCAATCTGATCACCAATCTGATCTGATCTGCGCGTCTGTCACAATCTGATCACCTGTCATCTGATCTGATCTGATCTGTCTGATCTGATCACCATGATCACGTCACCGCGATCTGTCTGATCTACGATCTGATCTGATCACACTTGACGTCTGTCACGATCACGATCTGATCTATGATCTGTCTGTCACTGATCACGTCATCGCTGATCTGGTATACGATGTCTGCGGTCAATGTTGCATGATCTGTCTGATCGCAATCTGATATCTGATCTGATCTGATCTGATGCTGATCTGCAATCACGATCTGATCTGATCACGTCAATCTGATCTGATCGCGTGTGCACTGATCTGATCACGTCTGTCTGATGTCTGTCATCGCGATATCTGTCGATGTCACGTCTGATCTGATCATCACGATCACGTCGCGATGCGATCTGATCGCGATCTGTCTGATCTGATCTGATCGCGATGCTGATCTGATCTGATCTGATCGCGATGTGCGTCTGTACGTCTGATGCGATCGATGTCTGTCTGATGCGATGCGATCGATCTGTGCGTGCGATCGCGATGATCTGTCGTCATCACGATGTGCTGATCTGATCGCGATCGTGCGTCTGTCGCGTGTCTGATCACGATGCGATGTCGCGTCTGTCGTCGATGCGTGCGCTGTCACGCGTCACGATGCGTGCGATCTGATCACACGATCTGATCATGATCTGTGTCACGATCTGCGATCTGACCGCGTCACGATCGCAGTACGTCACTGATCCTGATCTGATCACGTCTGATCTATCTGTCTGTCACGTCGATCTGCACGATCGCGATCGATCTGATCACGCGATCTGATCTATAATCTGATCGCGTGCGATCTGCATCTGCCCGATGCTGATCGATCTGATCATCTGCGTCTGTCTGTCTGATCTGATCTGATCATCGCCGATCTGATCTGATCACGTCGCGTCACGTCTGATCGATGCGATCTGTCTGATCACGCGATCGCGATCGATCTGTCGATCTCTGATCTGATCTGATCACGTCACGTCTGATCCTGATCTGATCTGATCGTCTAATATCTGATCTGATGCGCGATGTGCGTGATGTCGCGGTCACGCGATGTGTGCGATGTGCGTGCGATCGCATTAATGTGCGATGTCTGATGCGATGTGCGATGTCACGTGTGCGTGGCCGCGATGTGCGATGCGATGTGCGTGTGCGATGCGTGTGTGCATGCGCGATGCGTGTCTGCGTGTGCGTGCTGATCGTGTGCGTGTGCGCGATGTGCGTCGCGATGTGCGTGTGCGTCTGATGCGTGTGCGATGTCGCGATGCGTGTGCGTGTGCGTGTGCGATCTGATGTGCGTGTGCGATGTGCGATGTGCGTGCGTGCGTGTGCGTGTGCGTGTGCGATGATGCGTGCGATGTGCGTGCGCGCGTGCGTGTGCGATGCGCGCGTGTGTGTGTGTGTGTGTGTGTGTGTGTGTGTGTGTGTGTGTGTGTGTGTGTGTGTAAATATCTATATATATGTAGATAGATAGTTATATAAAACGTATGCATATGCACGCGTATGGTATGTATATATGTACATATTTACCATTATATTTATATATGTTTTATGTATGTATATGATCATTATAATATTGTTTAAATAATTTCTACACCATTCTCCAATAATACACACCAGTTCTTTTAATGAATATAAAGAGCTTGATAAAGCTCTTAAAATAAGTATAGACATTTAAAAAATTAATTTATTTATGAAATAGAGAAACCTATAGTTTTGTAATTAATTGACTTATTGCAAGTTATAGTAATTCTTCATGAATTTTAACAAATATGTCAACTTGATTTAATAGAGATAGAGAGAAAGTATACTGCTCCTATTATACATTTCAATTAATGCAGTATTTCTTTCTCGTTTACATTTTTTGATTCAGTTTTTATATATTAAATAAATAGCTTCCTTTCAAGAAATGATGAAAATATTCTCATAAATCTTTTAATTTCCCAAAAGATTTGTTAAAAATTTTCTCGTAGCCGTGTTTATCTTTTTTTTTTTCTCAAAGTATGCTTTGATGAAATTACTGTGTGCATTGCTAGGAAAAATAATTGGAATTACTTGACTCTTCAACCAGGGAATGTGGACAAAGAGGCAGCTAATTAGAGAACTGAGTTAGTCATTACCTCTTGGAAATTTCAAAAAAGCACTAAATAAATTCGTTATAATTAAAAAATAATGATTTTTACACCGAAGCAAATAATTTAAATGAATGCTTTGAAATATGTATTTAATTTTTCGTTGTTTGAAATATAAGAATGAAAAACATTCATAAAAAATTGTATTGTCCTTTTATTTTTGCGGAATAAGAATTGTGAGAGTTATGTCGAACAAAGTAATAACAATTTTTATAAATCAATATGAAACATGATGTTACTATATATACATTATACTAATTAACAATAAATCATAAGACTTCGTTAGTTTTTACAGTTTTATAAGGTTCTAATTAATAAATATTTTGATTATTTATAAAATTGTTTCGGTACTAACAGAAAAATACCTTTTTCATACTAAAAGTTTCAAAAAAAAAATAAAATCTTTTTTTTAATTTTTATTAACTTTTTATTTAAATAAAGAATATTTAAGAGAAAATATATATTTAAAAGTATTCAAGAAATGTTAAATTCTTGCTATTATTAAAATGAATTTTTGATAAATTGCTTTTTATATATTTTGTTTAAGTAAGTAATTAACTTATGTGTTTAGATGCATAGTTTGAGATGTATGAGTTTAACTTTTATTACATGTGTCATTTTGCTAGAATTTGCTAAAATAATTAATTAAAAAATTTCTATAAAAGTTAAATATTTTTAATAAATCTTTTCGCTGTAAATTGATTGAATAATATTAATAGTTTAAATTCTATAATTGTAAAAAATCATTTATGTTGATTTTCTTAAGTTTCAAAGTAAAATCGACCTGCCATAATGTCCTTATTTTTAAATTGATTATTCATATTTCTTAATTAGAAACATTACAAATATCAAAGAAAATTTACTGAATATTTAATAGCTTTTGTAATTGAAGGGAAATATAAGATGTTAATCATGTATTTCATTAAAATATTTAATTAAACATTGTGTAAATAAAAGTAAATTTACTGAAACAAATTTAAATTATAAAACTAATAAATATAACTTTAATTTAATAAATGTAAGTTTAAATGAAGTACATAATTTTAATAGAAATATATACATTGAGTAATTTTCCTTATTTATTATGACTAAAAGTTGCTAAACATGAGAATTTGAAAAGATTCCCAAATTTACAAGAGTGTTAGCCTGGTTAATTTGCGCGTCACTCTCATTATTGGTCGGAAGGTAGTGAGTTCGTACCTCAAAACTATCGAGAATCCGGCATGTCACTAACCACAGCTGAGACACGTAAACTATGTAATGGTCCTAATATCCTCTTTATGAAATGATATCTCTGGGACTAGAGGTCTTCTGCTTGGTCTTTACTTCTAATTTACGAAACGACCTCTAATTTCCAATTATGCTTATCAGTTAATTGCCCTATTACATAAAGGTGCTATCACTTATGCCTAGAGCATTGCATTGGAGAAAAAGTCTTGTTAAATTAAACATTTAACTTTAATATTGAAATATATTTAGTTTTTTTTGGAGGGAGGGGGGATTACATAGATTTTTTCAAATATTTTTATTTAGATTAGGAATGTAGTGAATTATGTATCAAATCCCAGGGGAATAGCCATTGTGTGCACTTTTGGTGGATGAAAACATAAAATAAGTCTTGGTGTCTCAATTAAAATGATGCTACTGAGAGTATTATTCCACCTCTGAGTGTACATGTCTTTTGCTTTTGAATAAGGAATATTCATATCTCAGCACTCCTTAAAGGAGTGTTAGATTTATATATATATATATATATATATATATATATATATATATATATATATATATATATAATATATATATATATATATATATATATATATATATATAAATGAAAACATAAATTCGTGCAAACTTTAAAAAAAGAGGGCGAATTTTTTTATCAACAAAAAAATTAGTTCAAAACATGGCCGATAAGTGGCACTTCGATATCTACACGAATTTGATTTATGCAAATCAGGTTGACAATAAAACACCTGAATGTACGTGGTCTCTTCATTTGATGCCGCCCCCTCAGTAAAATCATTTTATTTATTTTTTTTTTTCGAACGTTTGGTGAAGACCGAGTTATATGTCAAGGCTATAAGATCAAATGGCCCCCACGATCACTATATTTGACTCATGTACATTTTTGGCTGTGGGGTTATTTAAAATCCCTGGTGTACCAGTCCGCCCATTCCACACTGGCGGAACTTAAAGAAGCCATATATCAGATCGTGTATGGGATTCCTCCAGGCATACTGTACTCAGTTGTCATAGGTGTTAAGACTCGCTTTACTTGCCTCATACAATCTGGTGCAAGTCATATTTAACAACTTCAGCTTAAATAAATCTTTAAAAATCCAGAATTGTATTAGTATTGTGTTAATTTTGCTTAAAACATTCATCATCCGCACCACCTATTGGTCATTTTTTTAACTAATATTTTTTGTTCTTAAAAAAAATCCGCCTTTTTTGTGATGCTATTCCTGCAAACCACACTTATAATGTAAGTGACATCTTATAATGTAATCGATAATACATTGATCATGGTAATTTTTCTCAAAAAAAATGTTATTGTAAACCAAAGGGATAAAGTAATCTAATCAGTAAGAAAAAAGACTTTAAATGATTCAATCAAAGGAATAAAATTTGATTAAAATAAGAACGTAGCCTTATTAATTACAAATTTTATATTTTAGTTGAATATTTTTTGCCATTAAACTGCATGATATTTTGCACTTAGTTTAAAATAAATACTGATTATTATGCTTTTCTATTATTTTATAAAACTCATTTAAAAATAAATGTAAAAATCCTCAAAATTGAAGTTATAATATGTAAAATTAAGTTTCCATAATTTTCAATAATTATAAACAAATACATTTATGAGGCATCTTATTCAAACATATGGATCTGTATTTTATTTTGGTTATTTTAAATAATAATTTATTCATTTGTTTCGTTATTGAATGTAAATTTTAAGTTATAAGGAATCGATACATTTTTCTATACAATAATGCTGAAAAAGTTAATTATTTCTACAAAAATTAAAATTATAAAAATCTTTTCCCTTAATCACAAATAATTTTTTCATAATTACAAGAATAGAAGAAATTTGTTTTTTTCAATATAGACTAAATTTTTAAATGATCTGAGTGAAAATAATATGAATATCATAAACAATATTGGCCAAAATAATATCGCTGAAGGTTTAAAAAAAAATTTGTTGATTTATATGATCACTATGAAAATATTAATGTTTATTTGACAAAGAAAAAACCAGCTTAAAATGTTTAAAGAAAAACAATGAAGAAAGAAGAAAAAATAATACTACAAGACATTTTTCTCCCTCAGCCAAGTGATTAGATTTTAAATATAAACATATTTCTCTTCTTACTAATGCATAATATTTATTTGTTTATTTGGATATGTTATGTCATCGTTCGCCTATTTAGAGATTCGTTAGTTCTAGAATTCATACCATTAACTAAGAACTGTTGATAAGAGTTATCAAAATCACCATATTTTCCTTTTCAGAGTGCTTTCCTCGCATTATACATCATATTAATGAATACCAAAGGAAGAAACTCGGAATTTTTCCAAACATCCGCACAGTCAGATGCAGATACATAAAGTAGAAACACAATATCCTTATCTATTTCTTCAGCAGAAGCTGGAATCAAATTTGGAGCTTTTCTATTCTTAAAATGTGAATTAAATGTTAAATTGCAATAAGATAATTTATTTTCATTTTAATTGAGTGCATAAATTTTATCACGATATTATTCATTCCACATTCATTTTTTCTCAATAACATTCACTTAAAAATATCTATTGAAAAATTTTATAATTTTTAGATGAATATTTTTTACAAAAAATATTATTTTGTCATGTTGCCACATATTATGTTAAATTAATACTATTATTTATTAAAGATGATAAGTTGATTATAGAGCTAAACCTTGAAAAAAGAAAATGCAAAGAATTTTCAAGCTTTTATGTATTTTCTCATTTATATTTTACATTTTACCAATTCCGTTGTTTTAACTTTATAATTATTGGCAGTTAGGATTAAAATATCATATGTTTTTAAATTTTTGAATTAAGTTTTAATTTAATTTTGAACTTTTAAAATTTCTTATATTAACATTTTCGAAGATTTTTGATATTAAAAGCTTATATTATTACTAATGAAATTAATATTAAAATAGATTAAAAACTTTAATAGTGAAACTGGCAGCAAAAAAGGTAAGGCACAAAAAGCAGCACAATAGATATTTTAAATTCATTTTAACTGTGTTTACTTCTATTATAAAAACATATATATGGTAAAACTAATAACATATAATTATATTAAATTAAATGATGGGAAAGTTTAAAGTAAATAATTTTTTATATATCTCCATGAAAATTAAAATGTATTTAGAAATGAAACATTTTTAGCGTGTCGTGTTCAGTGGTATGTATGCGCACTCAATTATATGCATGTATAATGGGGCATAATTATATCCCAGTATCTAAAAAATTCGTTTGCTTTTTTTTAACTTTTTTTAAAAATTATCAATTGCAAAAAAACTAGACATTTTATGCAATTGATAATTTCTAAAATATGTTCAAATGTTAGCCTAAAGTAGATTTATATTTAAAAGAAACTCTAATTAGAGTGTCTGTTGAAGAAAATATAATTGATAAAAATACTTAAGTTATAGCAGTTGTTGAAGGGCTGACAATTTGAAATTTTATCAAGCCTAAAACAATAGAATCTTAGAAATGAGTTCGAACTTTGAAAATTTATGCATCGAAGATTTTATAAAGGAATTTCTCTATAATTCTCTGTAAGTAATTTATTTTAAAATTATAATTTATATAAACTTAGTGTGCTATTATATTAAGATTGAAAAAATTATTTTGAATTGTTTCAATGTTTCTGAACTAAATAATGATACAATTATCGATCTTATGTAAATTTGACACATATTTTGAATACAAATTGCAGTTGTTTTCCTAAATATTAATCTTTTATTAAACATTTATTATTATATGGATCAATAAATTCATATTTAATATATGCTGTATAAATCGAAAGCACAAACTACGTTATTTATTATTAAATTACGTTAACACAGTATTCCGATAATTATTGTTAAATATATATGTAAGCAATTTAATATATACTTCACACAAATTTACTTTATTTTCATTTCAAGTTATATCATTATTTATATTTTCTTAGAACTTAAGATACTTTTTAGCAAATAAAATTCCAATAATTCTCAATATTTTTAAATTTTTACCTCACTCAATAAAAGGAGATTTTGATTCTATAAAATTTAAATAATAATTTATTCGAATGACTTGTTTTATGATTTCCAAATTCTGATATTAAAAATGTGTCTCTAGTAAAATGTATTTATTTTTTTTTTTATTTTTTAATACTTCCAAAATATATTCGCTTCGTTTTTGCTTTTTAGTAAAAGAATATATATATTATTTTTCAATGATAACCATATGTATAATTTTCTAAATTTCTTCGGAAATGATATGCTGCAATAAAACAAACATTGAATTTTATACTTTATTCGCTCTCAAACTGATTCTTTCAGTAATATATATTATTAAACAAAGAATATAACTTATTTTAGACATATTTCATTATGCTTGATACGTATAGGATAAAAATATGGTAAATTATTGTATATATAAATAAAATTACATATGCATACACACATATTTTTATTGCTTATAAGATCTAAAACAGTAAAATATTGAACAAAATTTTGAAAATTGTTTTCTTCCTTAAAACAGAAAATGCTTTCCTGAATAAATTACTTATTTACTTTGTGATAACAAACCATTTTTAATATTTAAATGTAAAGGAATGTCCTATGTATTTTTTTGTATGTGTATTTATTTAAATTTTATAATCAAAGCATGAATTTAGTTTTGAAAGAAAGAATAGAGAGATAAACCCATGTTTTATTCAGATGTAGAAAAAAGGAAATATAATAATAGTATGCGAGAATCATAGGAAAATACGAATACATATACAATAATTAATATGTGAAAATTTGGCATAATACAACAAATGAAAGAGACAAAAAGGAAAATTGCTCTCTCTCTCTGTCTATTCCTATCTCTATATAAAACACATTAATTATATTAACATTTAAATATTCTGAACATAATAAACAGGATTACTATTGCTTACATATAAAAATGATGCATTTTATTTTAATGAATGAAAAAATAAATGATGAGTCCTTAAATAAAACATTTTTATTACGAGTTTAATTTGAAAAGTTTTCTTCAACAAGAATGAAAATTTAGCAATTTTATTAACCAAGAAAATTATTTTAATTAACTTTCAAAATGCAATTGTTACATTTGAAATACACTACTGGCCATTAAAATTGCTACACCAAGACGGCGACATGCTACTACTGAAATTTATACGAAAGGAGGAAGGTGCTGTGACATGCAAATGATTAGCTTTTCCGCGCATTCAAACAAAGCAGGCGCTAGTAGCGACATCTACATTGTATTTAAATGAGGAAATTGTTCAGCCGGTTCCTCATACACAAATTGCATTTGAACGTTGTTGCCTGGTGAAAAGTTGTTGTGATGCCTCGTGTAAGAAGGAGAAATGCGAACCAGCACGTTTCTGACTTTGGTAAAGGTCGAATTGTAGCGTACCGGGATTGCGGTTTATCTTATCGCAGTATTGCTGCTCGCGTCGGTCGAGATCCAATGACTGTTAGCAGAATATGGAATCGATGGGTTCAGGACGGTAATACGGAACGCCATGCGGGATCTCAACGGCCACCTATCACTAGCAGCTGAGAAGACAGGCATATTATCCGCATGGCCGTAATGGATCGTGCAACCACGTCACGAGCCGTGAGTCAAGAAACGGGGTCGTTTGGAAGACAACAAGTGTCTACACGAACAGTCAGACGACGTTTGCAGCAGCATGGACTCTCAGCTCGGAGACCATGGCTGCGGCTTCCCTTGACGCTGCGTCATAGACAAGAGCGCCTTCAAATGTGTGATCAAAGACGAACCTGGGCGCACGAATGGCGAGACGTCATCTTTTCAGATGAACCCAGGTTCTGTGTACAGCATCATGATGGACGCATCCGTGTTTGGCGGCATCTTGGTGAACGCACACTGGCAGCATGCAACCTTCTTCGTCATACTGGCCCATCACCTGGTGTGATGGTATGGGGTGCCTTTGGATACACGTCTCGGTCACCTCTTGTTCGCATTGACGGTGCTTTGAACAGTGCACGTTACATTTCTGGTGTGTTACGACCCGTGGCTCTACCCTTTATTCGAGCCCTGCGAAAACCTGCGTTTCAGCAGGATAATGCCCGACCGCATGTTGCCGGTATATTACGGACATTCCTTGATACGGAACATGTTCGACTGTTGCCCTGGCCAGCACGTTCTCCAGATCTTTCACCAATAGAAAACGTCTGATCAATGGTTGCCAAATCTGATCAATGGGCGCCAAATTATTCCCACGAAATTTCACTTATATTCATAATCTTTTTTTTTTTTTTTTCAGTTATTAAATTAGACTTTCAATTCTCGGCATTTTATAGTTCTCAATTAACATCTATCACTTATTTGTATCTACATATATAGCAAATTGAAATTTACATAGAAATTGGCATTGTGTAAATATTAGACAAAATAAGTATTTTTTCTTACTTTGTAACATGACAAAATATTCCGATATATAAAATTTTTCTAAAGAAACATTTTTGATTGATATCATAAAATACATTCATTAGAATTGTATAATTAATGTATTTACATAAGTCTCTCTCGCTCACTTACTTTGATTTATTATAACTGAATTAAATTGGATATATAATAATTATAATTTGTTGTAAATAGTTATTAAAATTATAAATAAAAATATTTAATACACTTCAATTTTTGTCACAATAAAAAATTAAATTGTTTTTCATAAGGGTTCTAAACAATTACAGCATAAAAAAATATTAAAAATGAGGATCACTTTTTACATTAACTAAACACATTTATATAAATGATTAAAATATTAGTCTAAAGTTTTAATGTCGATGTTTGATTCTATAAAAAATTAAAGTAATCATGAAAGCTTTAACATGTTTTTTACATATTTAACATGTTTCCATAAAAATATATTTAGAACTTATAGAAGAATTGAGTAATTGAGTAACCAATAAATTTCAGTTGAAAGATATAGTTTAATACTAATTTATATTTTTTACATAAATATGCATTACGTAAATTTTGGAAGTAAATTTAAAATATAAATTTTTATTTTAGTTATTTGAAAAGAAAAAACATTATAATAATTACATAGTCATAACTTATCTAAGTTCTTATTATGTAAGAAATTACTAAGCGCGTATTAAATTTAAAATATTAAAGTATGTTTTTGCATTATTGAAATTTTTAATTTTAAGATTATTCTGACGTTAATTTGCTTTTAAATATATAAAATAAGTTTATACATTATTTTTGTACTTTGTTGCTGTATTTAAAAGTTAAATTTTTTTAAACCAAATTTTTTACACATTTATAAAAATGAGGAAATATTTATTATATTTACTTATTAGGAAGTATTTTAACCACTTATATATATATAATCACTTCTTACTTCATAGTTATTTAATCTAAATGTTTTCTTATAAAAGCAATGAGAAATAGTAAACAATAAATTGATAAAATTTAAAGCAATTTAATCATTTTATATAAATTTTTCCATAATATTGAATATATATTTAGTAATTTTCATGTTTTAAATATGTCAAATATTCATTCACACATAAAAATATATGAAAAATTTGTTTTTTATATTTTACGTTGTGTAACGATATAACCAATGTAAAAATCAATAGGAAAAACACATATTTACTTTCATTGCTTTTATTTTTTATTATCTTTCATTGTGTTTTTCATACTTCAATAGAAATCATTCCTGAAATTTTAAATATTAAATATTTTTGTAAGCCTGTTTTAATTTCTAATCAAAGAAACATTCATCATATCAGCAACATCATTATTTAAATAATTATAGTGAATAAAATATTCCGCAATTTTCTGTTTTATTTCATAAACTATAAACATCATCTAATTTTTCATCATTAAATATTTAAGCAAATAAATATGTATTCCTTATTTCAATTCACCTCATAAATTAAAATTGTAAACATAATATTTGATTTAGTATCTATAAAATTTAGTGAAAATGAATTACAAGAATTTTCACGGGAAAATTATCCAAGTATTCAGTTTTCATATTTTTTATATCATAACTTTTATGAAATTTCTGAATAAAAATTTGAAATAATATTAATTTTTTAGAAATATTATTTAAAGTTATACGAGAGCAAATTTTCTTTTATAGGAATTCGTTTTCATTAAAATAGATTAATGTACTTTTTATTTGTAAGTAGTTTGTTACAAAAATTTCTTATAATTTCCTCGTTCTTTTATTTTATTTATTTTATATAGCTGATAATAATATATATTTACAAAAGACGAATCTTTTAATAATAATATGTAAATTATTCAAATAATCTTCTTTTGTTGTATACTGTTTGCAAGTTCAAAATATATGGAAATTAACTTAGTGCTTAGGAATGAATATAATGAAAGATTTTACATTTTTTCATTTCTTTGTATTCTTAAATTTAGAAAATTATTTCTATTCTGTAAAATGCATCAAACTTTTTGGCATATCTTTATCTAACTAACATAAATATGTAATCCCATCCTAAAATCATATTATGATTTTAATATTTTATTTTCAAATAAGTCTAATGTTGCTTAAATAATTCACTTAAAGTGAAGGTTACGTAACACATCTATGACAGACATCAGG
This sequence comes from Latrodectus elegans, assembly GCA_030067965.1. Taxonomy (NCBI): domain Eukaryota; kingdom Metazoa; phylum Arthropoda; class Arachnida; order Araneae; family Theridiidae; genus Latrodectus; species Latrodectus elegans. The sequence continues at coordinate 26,776,977 of CM057812.1, forward strand.
TAAAGATTTTGAAATAATTATTTTTCAGCCTCTATTATTTTATTTTATTATTTTTAAGGTAAGTCAACATCACACTTGAAATGGTTCCTTATTATTTTTAAATTATTATTTTCATTATCTTATTATTTTTAATCTTATTATTATTAGAACTCTAAATTATGCATTTTAAATCTATTTAAACTTCAAAAATGCTTCTTTGAAATGTAAATTATTCGCATTTAACTTCTTCCTTTTTACGTAATTAACTTATGTAACCTTATTATGTAATTACAAATGCTTTTGTACTTTAATTTTTATCATCCTAACTCAGTTAAATATGTAGTTTTGAAATAAACTTAAAAGGAAGTTAATAAAGCTACTAAGCAAAAATTTAGGTCCTTATTTAAAATACTACTATTAAATGGAGTTTTATGATTAGTTTGTCTCTCTTCGTAAATTTCTTGTAAATTTGATATAATTTAATACTGTGTGTGTAGTACACATACAATAATGGATAGAGTATTCAGTATTTTCAACATTAAATACTATTGAGGTATTTCATCAAAAAAGTTTTATGAAATTACTCTTAAATAAAAGTTTAACCAATAAATACGAATTTAACCAATAACCAATAAATACTGGTTTTAATAATAACAAAATAAATTTTGATTTTTAAGACAACTATAATGGGGATAATTATATGAAAGCAGTAGATGACTCATTTTAAATTGCTAAAAAGCATTTTAAAATGAGTCATCTACTGCTTTTTAAATAAAGAAATTAGAATAATAATTAAAATAAAGGAAATGTTAATTTAAAGAAACTATTTAAGACTGGCATTATTTATTATTTTATCTACATTGCTAACTTATTAAAATGCAACAAAAAGAGAGACAGGAAAATTTTCAAAATTTACATCACCGCACAAAGAAGAAATGATTAAAATTACATTCTCTTGTGAAGTGGGGATAACAACAAAGTTATTAGTTTGTGTATCTGTTATTATTGACAATAACAGTTACTTAAGGTTTCATCTTAGAACAAAAGACACTTTGGTGGTATTCTTGGAGTACAACAGTCCTTGCGGTTTTCACAAGTTGGCAATGTTGATATTGTTCAGCAGTGGGTTGTGTCTTCTTGATAAGTTGTTGTGCATATTTAAAAGATGCTTTTCGATTGGCCATAGAATAAGCAGGCCAGGGAAGGAATTCAATCTGATGAGTAAAGAACGCTTGAACGTATGGTTCCATGTTTAGTTGCGCACTATCTTACTGAACCATGTCTTATTGCAAGTGTTAAATATATGAAAAGACAGGAGGCTTTATCACCTCAAAGGTCTAATACTAATTGCTTAATGTACTTGCAAAGATTATTAGAGGAATGGATGTATGAAATGAAAGAGCACTCCTAAACCAATTTAGTGATCACAAGAACAGAGTGGTGATGCATTTCACCAGAGAGCAGCAGTCTCTCAGAACTGTGTTTCTAGACTGGAATCCGATTAATGTGGTGAAACGGGATTCATCAGTAAAGATAACGTTACTTCATTCCGTTGTCCGTACGCATCCCTTACGGCGTAAGCAATTATAGTTTTAATTAAAAAAATAATAGCAATGGGCATCTTGCGGACATTGTACTTAGTGGCAAACGACGTCAAAGGATCTAATGGTATCTGTTGTATTAAGATTCATGATGTGGCTAAGTTTTCCTTAGCTGCCATGTACTCAATATGCCTGTCCTCCAGGTGAAGAAGTGCAACTGAGTGTGTGTGTGTTCTTTCCTCTTAGATCTAGCAGTTATCAGCATTATAGTTTCTTGGCATCATAGATCATATCATACAATTTCCGATTTCTCAGGATAATTCACATTTCCTCTAGGGTAATATGCTTCCTCAGGCGTACTCAAAAACTTCCTCGAAAAATGCTCGCTGTCTTTTACGTTTAGTTAACGAGCTTAGGGAAAAAAGAACAATTTTAGTACATCAAATTGGCAACCTTTTTATTTTTTACAGAGGTTTACAGGTGGCCATTACAGTAGGCAGTCCTTTACGTATGAGCTGTAAATTTCATTGCCACAAAAGCACGATGTAAATTTCACATTATTTGATTGCTTCCCTCGGGATGTTACCTTTAAAGAGATCATCAATGTAATACAATTAAGAATTTTTCAATTAACATCAGAATTTTGATTTAGTTACAAAATATGATAATATACATTTTACAAAGATCTTATTACAATTTTAAGTATTTTGATAATAAGGCAATATTTTGAGTAAGCTTTTTAAAAAAAATTACATTATGTTTTATGTATACTTAAATAAATGTTTAGTAAGAGTTTGATTTATAAGTAATTTTTACATATAACTTGGAAAAAAGCAGCATATACTAATAATAAAAATTCCAAAAATCCTGAATTAATTTTAAGAAAATATAAATGTGCAACAACTTTGTAAGACCACCTGTTAATTATGGACCTGAAACCTCAGTGTTATCAAGCAAAGATGAAAATACATTAAAAAGTTTAAAACAGAACCCTCAAAAGAATTATTGATCCATTAAACAAAGTAGACCATGGATATGAAGATACAATCATAAGTTGGAATAATTAATTAAAAAGAGAAAATATTTTGTAAAATATACAGAAGCTAAAGATGAGTATAAAATGTGAATAAAATTTTTAAAAAGAATGAAATAAACTGATACACAGAAGAAAATCTTGAATAGTAAATTATACACTAAAAAGAAAATATGAAGCCGAAGCCAAGAAAGCGATATCAGATTGAAGATTTTATAAAGAGGAAACTAAACAACTGGAAAAGAAATCTGGTGAGAAAATACTGGAAATAGACTTTATATCAAGGAAAGCTAAATTTTCCATGGCATGCAGATGTAGAAAAGAAATAATTTTAATCTATTTTGTAATGTATAAATTGAGAAAACATTAAATTTGAAACTGAAAATGACCAATTAGAATTCATAACTGTTTCATCAATTGTAATAACTATTATTTACAAGATAAAAACTTTTATAGTTTACTAAGTGTTATTTATTTTCTTTAATAATAGGAAAGTGAGTAATAAAAGGTGATAAATAAATTTGTAGTCATCCTATCAAGTGAATAGTAAGTGATATTTTTCTAAATCAATTTATGTTCGTAATTTTAAAAATTAGTAAATGATCCTTGTACAGATGATTAACATTAAAAAGAGGAAAGATGTTTGTACTCGAAAGTGTATAATTCAAATAGTTTGAATTAAGAAAGTTCTGGTTTAAAAAGGGAAATAGAAACTGATTTTGTAAAATAGAAAAACACAACTGCAAGTTCTATCAATTCGTTTTATTCCATTCTTGAATTAACTTAACATCCGATTTCTATTCAACTTCTTTATTATAATAAAATAATTAGTAAACTGAAGAGAATACATTTTTGGTTAAAGATTTCTCAATTTATAAATCTTTGCTATATATATATATATATATATATATATATTAAGAATTGTAATTGAATATATATATATTAAGAATTGTTCATAAATTTATATAATTTTGAGTGATAAAAATTAAAAATATATAGAAAATGAGAATGTTTTCTTTTTAAAAAAGTATATGAAATCTTTTAAAAGATTAGCATACTTCCACTCTGTTAAATCATTTCTAAAAAACTAATACATTTTGAGCAAACTATTTTAATGCACACATTTATCAAATTTCCCTGCTTATTGAATACTGCCTCTTTTATATTTCCGCAATGCATTCAAATCATAATACATGTGTACTATTTCAAATATATAATAACATGCACTGCTTCAATATTAAATTATACCTAATAATATACACTGTTTCAATATTGAATTATTCATAGTTAAATGTATAATCTAAAATATATATATACTATAAAATAATTATTTAGTTTCTAAGATGAAGTTTAATAGAATACATTTATTGAAAGCAAATCGTACGGCATAAAAGTAAGCAATAAATGAACCACATCTTTTGGTTTTGCTTAATTTAATTATTTTTTTTAAATTATATGTCGAGTTTCAGTTTTAAGAAATATTTTACACCAATAGAAGATAATATAAAAACTTCACGTCTCTCACATACAAAAATTACTCTAATTTCTTGTCAGGAGAAATTCTGAAGAGTATTATTATGTTAAAAGAAATATATTTTTAACAAATTAATCATTAACTGTAAATTTTAAAAGTATTCTGACACATTCGAGAGTATATTTTAGTAAAATAACATGAATTATTTTATGACAGGAAATCTAAAATTTTTAAGAATCTAAAATTTCATGAAATTGTTCAGTCTTGTAGAAACACGGTTAATTTTGTGAATGAAACTTTGCTTATTTAAAATATCATATTAATCTCTTTTATGGATAGTTGTAATATATAATTAGGAAACTGACTGCTGCGTTTTGTGTCGTCTGCACTTGCTTTAAGGACTAAAGCGAATTTCTTATCATATTTATTTAAAAATTCTGCTATTAGATAAATGAAGCACAAAATATTGATGCAAATATTTTAAAACATTTATGAATCATGTTTTTTAATAAATATGTTCTTATCTCTAAATATCATGAAACTACTATAAATTGTTAAACGAATAATTTAATATCATTATGTGTTTTGCTTACATCTGTGTTATTCAGGTTAGATTTTTTTAAATTTAATAAATATTGAAAATCATGCACACACACAATTTTTTTAAATGAGCAAAGTATCTTCTAATTAAGTGTCACACCAGTTCACAAATAAGAAAATATTTGTGGGATAATAAATTATTCATATTATTGTGTGAGTATTAGTATATTTTTATTTGTGAGCTAAACATATATTAGGTTGGGAAATAAGTATGTAGCGTTTATACCAAAGACTTTTATTTACACAAAAATCAATAATTATATCAATAAGTTAATATATTAAATATTCGCCGTTGCTATTTACAACCTCTTTCCACCTCACGACCAATTTGTTGATGTCGTTTTACCAAAAAACGCCTAGTCTGGTGTCAAAGAAGTTGTTGAGCCAGTTTTTAAGGACCTCTTGGTGCACTGGAAATGCTCGAAAAGAATGCCACAGTGAATGAGGCTATTCGACTGAAAAGACCTGATCGACATGGTCAAACCATACTCCTTCAAGAAAAAGCCAGTTGCACAAGTCGTCAAAGAGCTCAAATGGGAGGTCCTTCAGCATCCTCCGTATTCTCCGGATCTTGCACCGACCGATTACCATCTTTTCAGCTCCCTGTCAAACTATTTGAATGGAGTTACGTTCGATAATAAAGAGGTACTTAAAAATTGGCTCAACAACTTCTTTGACACGAGACCAAACGATTTTTGGCGGAACGCCATCAACAAATTGATCGAAAGGTGGGAAGATGTTGTAAACAGCAACGCCGAATATATAATTAAATTAACTTATTGATATAATTATTGTTTTTTGCTTAAATAAAAGTCTTTGGTAAAACAATTACGAACTTATTCCACAAACTAAAAGAATACTCACAGACAATCATTTCATATAAAGTTCCTAAAAAGGATTGATGCCACCCAACCTGTTTATTGGTTAGAGAGCCTGTCTGCAGATAGGGAGATCCTGTGTTCAAATCCTAGTTCGAGGGTGATTGTACTTTCTCTTTCTGTCTATTCTTTGTCTAATCTTATAGAAAATATGAGGGTTATGACTGGTTGCCTACCCTATAAACGGGTTTCTCTGGCATGTGTGAACTGAGGAAGTCGGAGTCTACAGCAAAATATGGTTTAGTTGGAAAAGTGGAGCAGCTCACCCCATAATGACAACTCAGCTGTCACACGACAACCACAAAAAGGCTTGGTGCATGTTCCTAAAAAATTTTGACAATATATTTTTGAAAGAAAATTTTCACACTATCGAAAATGCACCTTTACTTTATGTTTGAGGAAATTACCGACATATTTATGTCAAAATGTTTTTTTATTCGTGTTCATTGTATCCCATGAAACATATAAAATGAGTTATAAAAATATTAACGTAATGTGTTGTAACTAAACCTTACGAAAAATAAGTGATTTTATGAATATATTGCATCAATAATATAATTTTCTCTTCATGGACAATTAAATGAATTTTTTTTATTTATAGCAGCTGATGAGGATAGATGCATATTTAATATTATAAAATGAATAAATAAAAAGTTTTGTAAAATAAAAAATAATTCAAATTCGTGTAGAGTCTTATGATAATATATTATTAAAAAAGTATTGTGCATGCTCATTTTTGACTTTATTGATTCTACATTAAGCAAATGTGAAACTTTTAGTTCAAATTTCTTTAATTTGAATAAATTTATAGTGTCTTATATCATTTGACATACATTTTAGTATGGAATAGTATTAAGAAAACATATTGATTGTTTTTTAATATACAATTTCCTGATAAAACTTAAAATGTGTAGCTTAATAATATTTTTTATAAAAAATAAAAATGTTATAAAATGTGCAATGTTGCATTATTAGATATTTAAAACAAAAATGTATTGACATTTGTTGACTGTTGACTTTGATTATCATTTGCGTTTTGCACTTTTTTAAATTAGCATAAATGCAAGAGAAGAAGAGATACCCAAGATTATAACTCCTCTAGGATATGCGAATGTAACAAATCCAAGTACTCGGTCTCTTCATGATGGATGACAGGGAAAAGTCGTTCCAGAAAGAAATCATTCTACCTTAATCGATACCACATTCAAATCATTTGATATTCCAAAGGAAATTCTGCGAGCGGTTGAATGTTGGACGGAAATCCCCATCTGAAAAACTAATTCCCGTATTGAAAAAGGAGATTTATGGTCCTTCTTCGTGAAAAATCGCCTCACCCGTACAGCGTCAGCATTTCTCAATTACCTGACGAAATCCGCATATCAACATGATTACGGAGGTCTTTCAGAGATTTGCTGCAAAACCTAATGCGGAATTTTTTCCCCTTGGAATAGGGAGTTAAGGGAAAAAAGGATAAAAAGTCCTGATAACTATATTCACCGAGAAATGTAATAATGTATTGGTTATAGAGGAAAGATTAGAGACTTCAATTCTTTTTATTGTGATTATAGTTAATTTACTCTTCTGTAATTATCTTGTATTTTCCTTACTGAGCCCTATTTTAATGTTACACGTGATTTTTATAAATAATTGCACTTTAAGATTGATGGTTTTTGAAATAATAGAGGGAAAATTAATTAAAAAATACATTTAATTAGATGTTTTAATTTAAACGTTTTGAAATAATTACTGAACTTTTCTTTTAATTACTTCCGATATTAAAGAGAAGTATTTTAATGCATTTATTGTACAAATAAATTTTAAATAGGGATAAATATGTTTTAATTGTGATCTTGAAATTTTAACCATCTTTTTCAATGTTTCATTTGCAAGAATATTTTAGGAAATTTTTTCTCAATTATCTTTAGTTATATTTAATAACATTTTAAAACAAGTAATTTGTGTTCCTTATGTACAAACGTTTAAGATCATTTAGATTTCATATGAAGAAATAATGATGCTCTTAATAAAAAGTACAAAAATTACCAATATTAATATTATTAAATGATAAACATAATAAAATTGGTCATATATGTTAATAATATGAAATATTCAATAATAATCAATTGGCAAATTTTAGAAACTATTTCGGTACATTTAAATTATAGATTTAAATGATAGGTAGCTCATTCCTATGGTTATCCCTATTATTAAGGTATCATTTCGTGATTTGATGCAACATTTGATTACGTCTGCACGAGTATGTGTGCGTGTGTGTATACATATATATATATATATATATATATATATATATATATATATATATATATATATATATATATATATATATATATACCTGCATGTATATATATTTGTCAATATCTGGTGATAGTTTCCATTTCAAGAATTATTTTGTGCAATTTGAATTTGCCACGGAACTACAAACCTTTCTGGCTACAAGCGCCATAATCACGAGTACAATAGGAGTAATTGTACTCGTGATTATGGCGCCTTGTAACTTTTCAAATGTATCTTGTTTCACTATACCATAAAGAAGAATGTACTTTTTTTAGACGTTAAAGATGAATGTCTTCCATCGAAATGTATTATTTAGTATTACTCTGGACAAATATTTGATTTTGATCATGTTACAATAGTGTCATCTGAGTTATTATTAGATATCATAAGTGATACTGCTAAAATATGTATTTTGGGCACTCCTAACAATGATTATGAAAACTTAGAGCTTAGTCCTTTCTAGCATAGTTGAACAGGAAGTCCTACTTTTAATCAATTGTTTCCTGGATGTGTTATCAATGTTTTTTCCAGATGCAACTTTAAATATTTAAAACAGTTTCAGTTCTCTGCAGTTTCGACTTTTTCAAAACTTTCCTGTCATTGAACAAGTCTAGAATTGCTTTATATAGTAAATATTTTGAATTATTATTTTTCAGACAGATAAAGAAATTAGGATTTAGAGTTAAATCAAGACCATTTTATGTTTTTCATTAGTTTATTGTGAAATTGCTTAATTTGGTGGGATGATTGGTAAAATTTGTTCTTATTGCGCTTGACAGTATCTACAGTTACTCTTTTTCCAGTTTCTTTTTGATACATGAATTTGATGATTCATTTATACAATAAATAAAATTTCCAATAGATTAAATTTTTTCTGATTTTGTTGCAGCTTTCAGTAACACAATCTTAAAAATAGAACGTTTACAGTACTTGACCTTGGGGAGACAATTGAAGATATTAATTTTGAGACTTGATTTATTTCATTAAAAATCTCCTCTTAAAAATTAAGATCTATTACATTTCAATGAAATTTTTGTAGTTTATTCTTATATTTTATATAAATAATTTCATGTCATCTTATGTGTTTAATTAGAGTTATAAATTATAATGAAATAATTAATGGGAGTTGTATCAACCAAAAGACCTTAATCTACCATGTTATGAGAGCCATCTCATTATCATGAAAAAATACTTAAATAAGATCCCAACAGAATAAGCAAAATGTATAGTGATAATTTGCTAGTTACATGGCCAGTTTTCAGATAACATATATCATTTTTCAAACTATAACATGACATCGTGATAGCATGATATCGTGATATAAAGAAAGCGTGAAGAATATATGAAATTCGCGTCCGTTATCTCACTGCTCTATTTGGTAAGAATATTTTGCAAGTTTGTTTGAAAAACATTCTGCAGTTTATAACATTAAGAATTTGACAAATTATCGCAAAGATTTATTTCAAACCTAACTAAATCCAGTTCATCTGTTTTCACTCTTCCAAATTATTATCAGTGTCGGCCAACTTGTCTAGTGATCAGCGTGCCTGACTATGGATACGGAGGTCCTGTGTTCGAATCCCAGTTCAGACATGGATGTACTTTTTCTCTCTCTATCTTGTCTTTGTCCTTTCCTTGTGTGTGTGTATGAATGATGCCTACTTTATAAACGGGTCCCTATGACATAGGGACCCGTTGTGGTGAACCCTGGGCAACGCCTTGGCGGCTAAAAGGTCGCTGTGTCTGGCCGGTTCCTTGGTATCAGGGAACAATAGATTAATAGACTCTGTTACAGCTGTAACTGTCTACAATCTGCCACTGGAAAAAAAATTATTAGCAGTTACATTTATAAAAGTTTTTGCTAGGACTTAAGAAGAGTGTTTGCTCTATAGAGTGGAAGATACTGGGTTCTCTCAATTCCAGCTACTGTCGAATAATGATTATTATAACGTTTCTGTCTTCTTCCTACTCATCCTTCAATATGTGTGCTTGAGTGTTTTACTGTCTTCCTTCTATATAGACCATGAATACGGCATACTGTTTATGAAAGATTTTTTACCGAAATAAATATCAGATTTACAAATATCTCACAGCTACATGCGTTTGTCAAACTACTCACTGTAGGCATCAAATACTTGTTAGTAAATAACTTTATAATATAAATGTTGTTTATAATAACCTATCCTAATTTTGTTTAGTTATATAAATTAACTATTGTAGAAATATTGCTTTCGAGTGGAAGAATTTAAAATTGAATCACATATAAATTATTAAAATTTCTTTTTGTTTTGAAAACTATGCTGTAAAGTAAAAATCTGATTTAATATAAGCACTTCAAATCATAAAAATATTAATTTTAAGTGGAATAAAAAAAAGTTAAAATTTTATCACATTAAATGATAATATTTTTATATAATGTGCATTTACGACCATTTATTTTATTTATAAGATATATTTTATAGAGAAAGACAGAACTAAGCCTATAGATGTACGGATTAGTAATTTTGCATTCTATAGAATTGATTTTCCCTTAGCCTCCGGCCACTCTGAATCCGAATCCCAAAGGCCATCATAAATATTGATTGAGCCTGCATTTCTTTCTATTGTGTCTAAAAATATTTACAGTGTGTTGTTTTTTAGGACAATATTCCAATTTATTTTCACTATTTTGTTACATCTCAGTTTGATTTTGAAATTAACATGCAAATTGGTTTCCATAACAAACACTTCGTTACCTTAATTTATTTTTAATGTTAATGATGTCACAATGATACTTTTGAATAGGAGCTGTCAGCTATTTTCCTTAGTTGTAGATAGCTTAGTCCCATAAAATCATTTTGAGTTCTTAAAATATTTCTACTCGTTTTTTATTTTTCAAGGAAAAATAACTGGATACTATATATAATATAATTTTTTTCTCTTTGAAATGTTGGTTAATAATTTAGCTTTTAATTTTTATGAGTAAATTCTGGCAAAAGCAACATTTTTCTAATTATTATGATGATGTCACTCAGGTGATTGGGAAGCTATAGCATCAATATATGAAATTGTTTCAAATCTTCATGTTGATAGAGTCTATGTGGTCACAAATTACGTGATATAATCTATGTGATATATGTGACAGAGTCAATGTGACACGTGTGAACGAGTCTCTGCGTCAATAGAACATATGCTGATAGAATCTTATCGGTTTCAATTGTTGTTCTTTTAACAAGCTATCAAATTGGAAGAGATTAATGCTATGCATTTCCTGATATGTCACTAAGAAAATTCAAAATAAATAATTTAACAAATGCTTTTTTTAAACAATTTTAGCAATATTTTCAAATTTTTTCAAGTAACTATCTATAAACAATGAAAATAAATTCTGGTAAAAGTATACTGTTTTATATTTTGTAATCTTTCTATTTTTTAATGGTTAACAGTAATTAAATTAAATATATTTAAAACGCTTGTTTCTCTTTTACATTACTGTACTGAAAAATTATAATCGTAAATTATGAATAAAAAATAATGAACACAAGCTAATCTGCTAATGAATCCATACTGAATTGTTTTCTGTAAACGTATTAAAAGTACATACGAATTATTTTATAATGAAATAGTCTGGGACAAATGGAGTTTGGAATCTTTTATTTTCATATAGCATTCCCTTTAAACTTTTCAATTGAGACAGTAAATTTTAAATAATGAAAGTTTCTGTCTTAGTGCATTTTGCATGAAGTCAAAACTAATTAATTAAATTATTTAAATAAAATATTTAATATGAACAGTTTGTAGGTTGTCAAGGCCTTCTAGACTCGTTGAAGTATTTTATCAAAATGTAATCCACACATATAATTAAAATTACTTTCGAAGAGAATAATTTTAGTGTTTTAATCTTCTAGTTTAATCATGGTCGATTTCGTGACACCAATTTAATGTAATTTCGGGAAGATATGGAATATATATATTTATTCGGTGAATCAGAAAGTTTTAATATGATGTTATTACATAGTTTTTTGGTAAGCATTACCACCATTTTTATAAATTTACTCTAAGAACACTCGCTTAGTTGTTTCAAATCTTAATAATGTAAATAGAAATATGCTTGGAAATCAAACGCATATGTTATTACAATTCTAGTTGCACAATATATTATATTTAAAATAAGAATCTTCATTGTGTTTGGTTTATAGATTTGTATAACCCAAATTTGGTGAAAATGTTTTCGGTAAAATCTAATTTATTTAGTATAGGCTTTTGTGTTGCGGCTATCTTGTTAGTCCTATCTTGGTGCCAAAAAAATCACCAAAAAATCAAGGGGTACCTGATTATAAACTTCTACCTTTTCATCCATAGAAATTATTATAAATGAGTGTAAATATACTGTTAATTTTAATTCAAATATTTTTCATTTAATTTACCTACTTTTCTTTAAAAGAAAAATCATAAATGCATTTATTTCGTATTTGACATTTCAAAATTCAGATTTATTTAGGTCTGCTAATTATAAATGAAATCATTCTTACTTTTTAAATTTTATTTTACAGTTAAAATAATTTGTGATGTTTCAGTTTATTTAAAAATATCGGATTTGATCACAGATTCATTAAAAATTTTCAAATTTAAAATACATAATTCTTAAGAAAATATCTTTTTATTAATAATAATTTCCTAAAATATTTTAAAATTTACATAAAATAGTTTATTGAGCAAGAACAGTAATGATTTCAGTTTTCAATGTAAAATATTTTAACTACAGAATTTTTTTAAATATAAAATTTTAACAATAAGTTGTTTTCAGACATTATTTTGTAAAATAATTTATTGTGTTTGTTAATATGTGCAAGAAAATGTATTTTGCAAAAACCATCAGAATCCAAAAAGTGAGCTTCAAAAGAATTGAAATAAATGCTTCAATTATGTTAATGGGCGGGAAATGATAAAAAATTAATTAAAATTTATATAAGTAATTTATTTTGACTGGTCATAAGCCAAAAATAATTTTTTCTTGAATTTAGGAAACTAAATAATTATTTAGAGGTTTAATTTAATTTAAAAACCAATTGTTAGAGCTTAAGTAATAATTTCTTTACAAAATAGGCAACTTATTTCTCTTAAAAAGTTTACCCTTCTTTGATAACTATGAAACGACATCTCTGTAACACTACATTGAAAAATTATCACCAAGACACACACACAGTTACATCATCTTCAATACAAAATATCTTTCAGTTTCATGAAAACAATAATAAATGAGATTTTAAGGACGCAGTGATGCATAAAGCCATCAGTTACACAACAAACAAATGAATTCTTTTTAAATATATTTTCAAGCATTTCAAGACACTCATTTAGATATAAATGGATTCTTTTTCTATTACAGCTCTTTGGTTCTTTTCTTTAACCAAACCAAATAATATTGTACTGCTAAAAATAGGATCTATCAGATCAAAACTTTTAAACTTTTTTACGGCAATTAATTAATTTATTCAACATATTTTGATCATTATTAAAAATAGGATCTATCAGATCAAAACTTTTAAACTTTTTTACGGCAATTAATTAATTTATTCAACATATTTTGATCATTTTTATCAAAATATGTGTTGTCACTGGCACTATATTCCACGTGTATTCACCATTAAACTTTGTGAGATGCGTTAATAATGATTCCTATTCTATTACATAACTCCCCATAAATTATACACTTTCAGCAAAGATCTTTAATATTCAAATGGAAGAAATAAATTCTATCAATTTATTATTAACATGTCTACCAAATTATATTACAAGCAAATTGTTTTTCGTTTGAATCATTTCAAGACAATTTTGCCAAAATCTTGTTCTTGGAAATTCATGTGAGCCAAATTTTGCTTAATTGTGTTACCTTTGTTTCAAATATAACTATCTGTAGACATTTTAAAATACTTCGTACGATTTCTTAATTTTGTAGCTTTTTGAATATGCATAGTTATTAGGCTTAGAAATGAAGCATGTTGTGAGACAATTAAATATCCTCCATTTAAACTTCCTTTTCGTGTAAGTTTCTGAGAGGAATTTTCATAGGCAATAGGTTACATTCTTTGTCCAGGGGGAAAAGACATGGAAACTGCTAACTACAGGTGGTTATCAAAGTAATAGGAACATTTTAAATTTTGAAATAATCATTTATTAATAAAGTGTATGGATCTAGAACCTACGCAGAATGTAGGCACTGCACAGGAGTACCGCTGGATCCGAGGATCTCTTCAACTGCATCTCTGTTCCCTCGAACCTCTTCAACATCGACCCCAACTGCTTCCATGACACCCATTATACGAAAAAAGCTGAAGATGTAGTTAGGTTAATTCTCCATGCCTTTGGTCCTATATGAGTTTTCTTTTTGCACTTGTCAGACGACAACAATAATATTAATAGAGCGTAAGAAACCTAAGGCAGGCAATACATCTTGGATTCACTTATGATTTCAAATTTTCCCTTAGGATATATACAGCAATTCCTACAAAAAAAATTTTGTTTAGAAGAGCATTTCACTATTCTTCATGGAGATTTGAAAACCCTGGAAATTTTACCTGTAGAGAATACCAATTTCTGAAATAGATCATAACGGTTGACATATAAAGGATAGGTGACTACATGGGAAAAGGTAATTGTTGACCTTCATTCTCACGTTTATTAAACTATGGCTGGACAAGCACCCTTGCATGGATATGATAATTATCAACCTGAAAAATAGACCTACCACAGCTTGCAGGAAACGAAATTTTGTATCGTAGGATCAAATGGGTCAAATAAAATTTATTTATATTTCTTCCTAGTAATCATTAATTTCAGAAATACGATTTGTCTAACAGGATAACATGACGCGGGTGCTCATATCATGATATGCATCTCTAAACTTGAAGTCAGAAAGAGATAATTACAATTACCTCTTAATGACTTCAGAAGTGCACTTGCAGAAATGTTCTCCAAACGTGCATATGTCGTAGAAAAAATATAAAAGACAATATATCAAATGATATTTTTTATACCGGTTATGAAATGACCCGTCAATTAACAGATTTTGTGGGTATGTTACCACTGTAGACGGCATTGCGCTTTACTATCTGTGACAAAGTTATTTTGAAATTTCTGATTTGTCTTAAATGTTCTTCTTATGAAGGTGCTTTGTAATTGTAATCATTAACATTGTTAAATCCTGATATTGATTGAGCTCTGTGGTCCTTTTTTTCAATCGTCTGGATTTTTGATATTAAAGCCCACTTCAATAGCTGTCGGTCTCGATCAATGAGCTTGTCTGGCAACGTTATGTGTATACTGTCTTGATTTTAGACACTTTACCCTTAGAAACATATACAAATTAAGGTGTTTTGGCCACACTTGCTGCAATAAAACGGGCTTTTACATTTATCCCCTTTGAAAATCTAAAAAATTTGACATTTTAAAGTTTTAAAAAGTCCAAGAACATCAATAAAGCTGCCACATTCTAATAAAATATATACAATTCAACTTATAAAAAACTTGTAGTGTAAAATTATATTGCAATGATTGTAATTTTTCTAATATTTTAATGATTAATTTTGATGATCTTAGGAAGCACATTATTCATGGATTTTTTTTATTTTGATATCCATATGGACTTTTCCGTAAGTAGAAGCACAAGATATATCTCTCGTTTCTCAATAATGATTGGTTTTGGGAATTTCCATTCCAAAGAGCGTTGTTTTATAACTAAGCTATGTGAAGAGCCAATTTGAGAGTACTTAATCTATTTGTTTCTGTTGTTGTTGTCGTGTAAAAAGTGCGAAAAGAAAAAAAAGGTAAAAAGAAAAATCATATGGGACCAAAGACATGGAGCACTGCCCTGGCCACATCTTCAGCTTTTTCTGTATAGAGGGTGTCATGGCAGCAGTTGGGGTCGATGCTGAAGACTGTCGGGGAAACAGAGATGCATTTGAAAAGATGTTTCGGAACCAGTGAAACTTCTGTGCAGTGCCTACATTCTGCGTAGGTTCTAGATATGTCAGGCATGATTTTCATACCCCGCATGTGCCCAGTCCACATTCTGCTAGTGGTACAGGTGATACTAGAGTCAGAATTAAACTCCATCAGGCACCATTTTTCTGTAGTCCACCACAGAGCTGCTGCCTTGTGACTGTGTTTGTATCGAAGCAAGTGGTAGTCGTGGGAGAGGAATTGATATTCCTAGCCTCCTTGGAGAAGGAGTTCGCCACTTCATTTCCCTTAATGTTAATATGTGCAGGAATCCACTGGATGGTACGAGTTTTCTCCCTTACAACTATGATGGAGAGCAGCGCGTTCTTGTCTAAGTCTTGGGCAAGTTCCGTTTCACCTCTTTCAATAATCGCCAGAACAGATTTACAGTCAGAGTATATGTTGATAACATTCGAGGGGATTGACTGCGTGAGGTAAAGGGTAAAAGCTGCTTTTATGGCAATCAGTTTACTGGTGAAGCTGAAGGCAATTTTATCAGCTGCAACCAGATGTTTGAGAGATGTTTGATCTGGAAGGATAAGGAAACTGCCACAACCTACACTGTGCGTATTCTGAATTAGAAGAGCCGTCAGTGTAAGACAATGTCTGGTTTGGAAAGCTTGATAATAGTTTCCATTACCTTTTCTCCGAATGGTTTCTTCTGGTTCGCTTTTTGAACACCATTCCAGCGCCGTGTCTCAATTTATCTTAACGGTAGATGGGGTATGACAGCAAAAAGTGGTTCTTCAATTATGTCACGGCATGTGTGGTTCAGACTGATGCTGTCTCTGATGTCTTTGTCGTATTGAAACGTAAAGGATCTTTTTAACTTCTCTCTCTAGCTCCAGGCACGAAAAGTGACATTTGAGATGTGTTTCTGGTTGTTACACCTGATTCTGTCGGTGAATTTAATGGTAGCTAGTTTTTGTATGTTCCTTAGTGTTGTGAGATCGCATTCAGTCTCAGCACGCAGGTTATTAGTTGAGGAAACTACACCTATGATGAGTTTGGCTGCTCTGTATTGAACAGTGTCAATTTTTTCTTTTGATGAGAAGGAATCTGGAACACATATTGGTGCTGCATATACTAGAACTGGTCCAATAAGTGCAGTATAAGTACTTAGAAGGGTCTTCGGTCTGGAACCCCATGTTGAACCACATACTTTTCTTAGAAATGTTAACTTTTTTAATGCTCTGAGTGTAGTTCTTTCAATATGTTTGGTGAATATCAACTCAGTGTTCAGTGTGAGACCAAAATATTTGGGATTGGAAATTTGGTTGATAGACGAGTTGAAGATCTTGATGTTAGGGCGAAAAGATTTCCAATTTTTCCTGTCACTTAATCTATTTAAATTATGTCTATGATATTATTTTTACAACACTTGTTTTAATTTTTTGCACAGAGAAGACTTTCGGAAGTTTTGCCAACTTCAATAATTTAATATTTGAAAAATTAACTCCCCTTACCAAAAATAAAATTATTAAATGTTTAATTTCGCTCAAAATTTCTAATATTAAATTCTCAAAGTGATACGTAATATAAAAAGAATCATCACATTCAGAAACTAAACTTCAGAAAAATTGGAATTTCAGAAGTATCTTGAAAATTATAAACTCACATAATAATTTTTTTAATCTGACACACATCACATGACACTCATTTACAAATAATTTTTTTAAATCTGCATACTTTTTATATTTTTTCTTGGCTCTGGCTTGTATTTAATCTAAGGAATTTTCTAAACTACGTAACACTATATTGATGATTACCACTACTTTCTTGGATATAGGGACTTAATAATTCCAGAGGAATAGGAAGATAATGATGCCCGTGACGGTGATAGACTTTACCTGGAAGATGATGAGCCGTTAAATCCACATACTCCATCTCTCTCATATTCTGCATTTAGACATTTTTCTCTCTACCTGTAACATTTCACCTGTTTTTCATCTCCTTGTATATAGTTCATTATTAATTGTTTGCTATTTTATCACCATCTTTCCAGCCTTCTTACTTAATTACTTAATCACAATTGTTATCATCCTGTTGTATTGACTTATTTTAATGCATTATGTATAACCTATCTAAACTTTTTGTATATACAGCTTAGAATTTCATATGACCTAACTGAGCTTGAGCCGATACACCTAACAACCAAATCTCCATATACTAAATACATTAATTATTCATTAATCATTATTACCTCATCAATTTGCAGTAAGTGCAGGTATATGTATTCAATTCTGTTTTATCATTCTTAATTTCCTTTTATTTTTCCATTTTTTTCTTTATTTCTTATATGCATGCAATTTGATTTGTATTTTATGTGTCTTACCACATCCTGCCATGTATTTTGTCATACACCTATTTTGAATGCTTCTTAAGAGTCCCCATGTTAACTCTCAATTGCAATCCAATTTGTGTAAAATATTATACTTTACTATCCTCTTTACTTTGTAAAGATAATAATTTTCAGTGTCTCCGTATGATTGCAAGCATAATTGTATAGTCTTGTATGTACTGTGTTCCGTTTTCTTTTCTCTCCAGCGGGTCCATCAAATCTGGTAAAACTCTTTCAGAGTTAGGTACAGGGACCTCTGCTGGTGTTTACTTTACTACTTTCTTTTAAAATATATATAATCTCATTAAATATTTACAAATATATCAAACTATAAGCATTCGAATATATATTTTTTATTCATATATTTTTCAATAATGGTCGTAACATGTATGTATGGAAGGAGGAAGTTTGCAATTTGATTGTAAGAAGAAGTCATTGCTAAGTTGGAATTATGCTATAGAATAGGAAGGAAAGAAGATGTATGCTATAGCATACATAAGAGAGAGGTAAATTGTTATACTTTTGAAAAATACTAGTTTAACACAAGAATCTAAAATTCATTTATTCTTCCACTATATTCACAGTTTATATTTAGATTCACAATATATATTTCTAACAAAACAGTCAAACAATTCTTTACAAAATTATTTGAAAACTTAAGAAATTATTTTTGATTTTTCAACAAAGTATTACTTCACATTTTCTGAAAGAAATTGATACAATTCTGCTTTTGTGTAATAAAATATGATCTTGGGAGATAGGTTGAATCTATAAAAGAAAAACTAAAATTGTTTTTTCCTAGTGAGGTGAAAAAAACATGTTTGAAAAAAGATTTATATACACAAGAACCAGAAGATAAAAGTAAAACTAAAAACCTCGAAAAAAATATTTAAAAGAAAATTATCTGCCTAAGAAAAGGAAAGATACTTCCAAAATGATATTTTATAAATGTCTTTTATCACTTTTTTAAGAAGTTCTTAGCGAAAATTTGAAAAGACAAACTTCAGTTGCTTGCTAAGTAATGCACTAAAAAGAAATTTCCCTTTGATTTATATAGTCCATAGTATTTGAAATAGTTAAAAAGTTTCTCTGAAGTTTTCCTAAGTTTTAAAGTAAAATATGTATTAAGCTTTATATACACAAGGAGTCCAAGAACGCTGTATTTGCTGGATAGATATAATATTATAAAGAAAAATTGAAAGAATAAAGAAATTTATTTACGAGAATAAAAACAAAATGATTTTACAAAAATAATTAGGTTAAATTTCATTACTTAAGAAGTCTACTTCAAAACTGAGTTTTAAGGTAGTTTTAATACTTTGATAAAAGTACAAAAGCTTGTTGTTTTTTCTATAAAGGGAATTTTATCGACAAAATTTTAAACTTCGAAAAGCTTTTAAAAATTTATATGAGGTATCATAAAAAATTTTCTTTAAACTTGAAATTTTTTTTTTTTTTTTTTTTTTTTTTTTTTTGCACTAATGCTTCAATTTAGCAACTTCAAATATAAGAAAATTATAAAATTTAATTACAAAAACTTATATACGCAAACATTTTTATTTAATATGCTTAACTTAAAATCATAATCATCATATGAATTTGCCCTTAAGTCTGTTATCATAGTATAATTTTAGCCTATTTTCCTTATAATTATACCAACAAAAGAAGTTTTTCCTGTCACAATTTCATTATGTGCATCAACACTTCAAATAAATTTAATCATATATATATATATATATATATATATATATATATATATATATATATATATATATATATGTTATTGGTATAGGTTTTATGGTAAAGGTATATATATATATATATATATATATATATATAATAAAATAATTAGGACAGTGTTTTTTTGCCCTTTAATATCTCTTATTTTATCCTAACCTCCATATATTTATGCAGATTTAGTTTAATGACCCTTTTCTTTTCATTTTAGGCAAAAATTAAACATCTACCCTTACCCTCTAATACTAATAATAAAATTAGTTTATATGATTTCCGATGCATAAAAAAAGTAGGACACTTGCTATAATATATTTAATTTAGTGGGATGTTCTTTATTTAATTAGTAATTTTGTTGTTTGTGTGTGTGTTTTATCCTTTTCTGTCAAAAAATCTAATTAAAAGTTACGCTGTTTCTAGCTTCTCAGAAATGCCTAAAGTAATACCTTTGAACGATTTTAAAAAAGGTTAAATTTCCGCATATCAAAATGGTATTAAAGATATCAGAGAGATTGCTCGATTGTTGCAGGTTAGTCTCAATACAGTTTTAAACTTTATCAGAAATCCTTATAAAAATGGAAAGAAAAAGAAGACTGGCCGTAGAAGTTAACACCATGTGAAGAAAGAAAACTTGCTCGTGTGCTTAAGAAGAACAAAGAAGTGTTTCAAATGCAAATATCAAGCAGGACTTAATCATGTGACGAAACAAACAGTTTACATCTATATTAAAAGATCTCAAAAATTCATTTTTGAAAAACGGAAACATCATCCTAAGTGGACACAAGCTCACATTGATAACCGTCTAGCATGGGCTAAAGAGCACATATCTTGGACAACAGAATGGACTTCTGTGATATTTTCCGATGAAAGGAAATTTAACTTAGACAGTCTAGATGGATATCAGCACTTCTGACATTGACTTGGAAATGAAGACGAATACGACAAGTGGGAGAAGGGAGTTTAGGTTGGATTTTGGATACGAAGGACAAATCTGGTTTTCTTAAATGGTAGGCAAAAACATACAGACTACATTCAAGTGCTGAATTCCAAGCTTCTTCCTCATAGCTCTGACTTGGGGTATGAAAAGTGGAAATTTCAACAAGACGGAGATTCCATTCACAACGCGACTAGAGTCAAACATTAGTTCCTAACAAATAATGTAAAGGTTTTACCATGGCTGGCCAAAAGTCCTGACTTTAATATAGTGGAAAACATCTGGGTAATGCTAGTCATCGAATTTATACTGATGGAAGGCAATTTGATTCGTTAACTTAGCTTCGAAAAGCATTGAATGACTCGTGGGACAATTTTTGTCCGACAGAAATTCAATCTCTGTACAATTCACATCCAAACAGGATACTTGAAGTTATAAAGGCCAATGGGAAGAACATTTCTTATTAAAATCACTATTTTTTCATTCATTATAATGCTGTCCTTCTACATTTTTACAAAGTTTCAAGAAAGAGAAACTATTTTATTGCCATTACTATTTTATGTTTGAATATCATAATTCTGATGTTAAAATTGTATTTTTAAAATGTTTGTAAAAAAAATGTTTCTAATAAAATTTTTAGTAAAAATAAAATATTTTTTGTTGATTGTTACAAAATCAAGTGTATCTAATATATATATATATATATATATATATATATATATATATATATATATATATATATATATATATATATATATATATATATATATATATATATATATATATATATATATATATATATATATATATATATATATATATATATATATATATATATATATATATATATATATATATATATATATATATAATATAGATAATTATATAATATATAACCATAATAATTGTATATTATATATATTATAGTGTGTGTGTGCTTTTTATATTATATAAAACTAAACTATGACATGGCGCACTTGTAAATGTGAATATATATCTATAGAAATAAACTGTAGTATCTCTCTCATTCAAATTCATAATATTCATACATACGCACATATATATATATATATATATATATATAGGTATACATATAATACATATATATAAGTATGTATGTGTTTATGTAAAGTATGTATGTGTACATCTATATGTGTGTAGGTATATATTTATATTATGAATTTAAAATCAACATTAATAATCCTATAGTAAAACAAATATAACAAATATATTTACTGTGTAATAAAAATATTAATTGAAAATTTGCTCATTTTTTTAATCTCTAAATAAATCACGGAAGAAAATAAGTGATTAAAAACATGTATTTACAAGAACTGATTTCTATAACAAACAGGACTTCAAAATGACAATGTCATACATACTATGCAACAAAATGCATATAATGCTATTGTCCATAAAATTATATGTTATATCTTACTATCTATTCATTGAGCAATTTTAAACAAAATATTCTTAATTTGTGCGACTATAATTTCTTAAAAATATGGAAATGTGTTTGTTATTGATTAATTTAATTGCAACAAACTTACAAAGCTATTTTTATGTAAGTATATAATTTGATGTTAATACTGAGCATATGATTATTTTTTTGTTTGATGAATAACAAATCTGTAATTATTATTTAATATTACTAATGCATTAACTTCATTACGCTCTTTTTAACAGTATATGGCGTTAATTGTATAAACTAATTAGTTTATAAAAATTAACTTATGAGAATGAATTTACCATTTAGAGGTTAACCAGTTTAATTGTGAATCTGTTACTTATACATCTGTGTTCCGAAACTACTTTTAATTCATTGCGCCATCTGGGGGCTCAGATGATTCAGTTCTTCCAATGAAATTATTAATTTAATAAAAAAATGCTTGGAAAGAAAAAACTTCCATTATTCTCAGTCATGTGACATCTATATCATAAATGATAATTTAAAAGTTTATGCAATTCCATATGATTGTCATCCGTATAATTGATGATAATGTAATATGTTTATAATTAACATAAATATAAAATATCTAATGGTGAATGCATTATTATTTATAGATTTATTATTAAAATTACATTTGTTATTTAGTTTAATTAAAATTGGTACTTTACCATCATACCCCCGTTTCTGATATTCGCTGTAACAGGAAAAAGAAACCGTATATTATTTCCCTAAATGTTCCACATTTGTACCATGTATTGCTTAAAAATGTTTTATTTTTCAGAAAATACTAAAAAATAATACAAGAATTTTATTTGTAATTTTATAAACTAAACAACTATCACTTATTGATAAAACTTATTTTAAGCGCCTATGTTTATTTCTGACGGGAATAAATTAGCGATAGCATCTGCGATCGAATGCGTAAATTTAATGTAATAATACCTTTTTTCAATGAGACAAAATTAAATTTCGTTGTATTTATTTGTTTTTTGCCCTTGGTGATTTTTGACCGAATACTTCTCTTAATCGACAAAATTATCAACAAGCAATCTGTTACACCAACTAGCTTAAGCTTTGATTACCATTTACTTTGTTTACTATTGTTTATCACTTTTTAGTGCACTTTTACACAAAAAATTCGATTTAGTACATATTAAATTTAAAATAAAATTTTGAACCAATAAAGTCATCGTATCTACGTTATATTATTTTGGCTTCTAAATAAAAACATGTTATTTCATTAGGGTCAAAATTGGAGGTATAATGTAAAAGTTCCTTAAAATTACAATAGTATCATTAATATAAAAATTTAAAACATCTTTTTAAAAAGGATTCATATATTCACATATCTATATAAGCATTCATATACTTATATACTATATTATATGCGATTCATACATTTACTTATGAATTGAATGAAAAAAGATTAATTTAAAAATTTTAAAGTGATACGAATTTTTATAGAAAGCTTATATACATATATTTTTATAGTTTTGATATTAACAAAATACTTTGGTTAAACTCCAAATTTTATTTCAAATAAAGCAGATTATTTATATACACCCATTTTGTAATCGAATAAATTCAATTCAATCTGAACTTAAGTTGATCTAAAATATTATTAGACTATCACCACTTCATGCAAGACTATGTTTTCTCCCAAAAATAGAGCTGTCAAAATTTTGCAGCCCTGTAATGGAACGTTAACCTCCCGAGGATGCTTTGAAAGGAAAGAATTGGAAGCTCAAAATTGACATCTTGAAGAAGTCATGTCTCAGGAGAGAGAAGTGCCGGCAGATAACGCGCAGGATGGAGCAAAGATTCTGAGGTAGGGATTGATTCATGGGACAGGAGAGAAAAATAAAGAGAAATGGACCATAGAAAAATAGGTAGATGATAAAAATAGTATTAAAGAGTATCATCACCATGAGAATAGAAAGACGTTCAGCCATTGGTACTATTTTATTATTTTCATTACTTTAGAAGGCTGATCTGATTAACTATGAAGAGACTTCTTCTGAAAATTCTTTTTCATTTATATATACATATATATTACTTACTAAAATCCCTAATAGATTTTGTATAATTGTGCTGGACAAAAGAAGTGTTCGCTGATTCTTAAAAAAATATAGTTTTGTATCGTTTTTGTATACAATTAGTTAAAAAGTTTGGCATTTTCAAATAAAAAAAGCTTAATCACGGAATAATCAAAATTTGTAGCATAGTTCAATAGTTCATAGTTCTGATTTCCACTTTGAAGTATTGAAAATATTTTTAAATTATAGGCTGAAAGTGAATATTTGTAATTTATTTAAACAAGAATTTAGAAAAAAAAATGAATAAAACAGTCTATCTTTCTGAAATATATAATAACCTGAATTTTTATTTTTGGGATTGTCT
Organism: Latrodectus elegans; assembly: GCA_030067965.1. Classification (NCBI taxonomy): domain Eukaryota; kingdom Metazoa; phylum Arthropoda; class Arachnida; order Araneae; family Theridiidae; genus Latrodectus; species Latrodectus elegans. The sequence continues at coordinate 26,801,616 of CM057812.1, forward strand.
TTCAAAGACCATTAATTAAAGTACCAAAAGGGTTCTTTCTGTTCAGGCCTTAATTTCAACAGTTTATGGGTTCGAATTTTCTCTCATATATGACCGTTCCTAGTAATTCGAAATAATCTTAAGCTGCAGGAAAATATTAAATTCAGTTTCGTTTGTGCAGAAGTAATTGATACAGATATAAACGGAGATTTAACTGATTTAAAATCGAGAATAAATAAGTTAAAGTCCTACAATAAATTTTATCATTTATTAATATTAAAATATTTACAAATACTTTCAAACCATAAATAATAATACACATTTTTAAAAATTTATTATTCAAAATACATATACACAATAACTGCTTCTATGTTCTGAAAAGTATAAGAAAGTATAAAATTTCCTTAATTTCGCAAAATTATTAATGCGTTTAATTTTTAATGATTTTTCAAAATTGGAATAACAAAGAATTTCATCCGATATCAGAAAATATAAATTTTAAGATAAATTTGAATTTTTTAAAAATAAAAAATAACATCATTGAAACAATATATAACACTGTTATTAGTATTACTTGCTCTTTTTTTCTAATGGACCTTCTCGATGTCTATAACAGTCTCTGTTAATTTCTGCATATAAATTAATAGCAAATGTGATGTACAAGTTTTATATAATTTGCTTATATAAATACATATTTTAACAAAGTAGCATTTCCGTTAACTTACGAAAAAATAAAATGTTCTTGTATTAAAAAATTTCCACTAACGCTCGCACAAATTTAATTTTAAATAACTCTATTTCTCCTTAATATTTAGTAATAAAACTACCTAATACTTGTATAATAAAACTACCTAAATACTTAGTATACTAACTACCTAAATACTAAATACTTAGTATAATGAAACTACCTAATTGTTTTTACAGAAAAGTGGTTTGATAAATTTAAGAATTTTGAGTTTAATTTCTTTGTGTAATAATAAACCTAAATTACCTAAATACTTAGTATAATAAAACTACCTAATTGTTTATACAAGAAAGTGGTTTGGTAAATTTAATTATTTTAATTTAATTTCTTTGTGTAATAATAATCAATGGGTTAATAATTCTTTTGTATAACTTTTTCTAGTATTCAATGGTTCAAGGGAAAATCCATCTGTTTAATGAGAATATTATAACATTTTATTCAATGTTAAATAATTAATTATATATATATATATATATATATATATATATATATATATATATATATATATATATATATATATATATATATATATATATATATATATATATATATATATATATATATATATATATATATATATATATATATATATATATATATATATATATATATATTACAGAATTATTAACATCATTAATTTAAATTTGTTTTAAACTTTAAATATTTTTCCTACATTATTCAAAAATAAAATTTTTAAACCAAGAAATCTTGTAAAAGCAAATAATTAGAGCTACGCAATTAAGAAAGCAGTTAATGAAATCAAAAAAGGAAAATATTTTTTGATACACATTTCAATTAATATCCCTATGTATATAATTAGATTAACAAATTTTAAAAGTTCTTTACCTTAATCTTTTTCTTGCATATGGTTAATAATTCTAATGTTTATAAAGGAAATTTTTGAGCTTTCATCAGTTCTGTGAACATTTGTTTTCATAAACCTTTGAAATTTACCTAATTATCACCTTAATTATTATTCAATAACAATAAAGGAAATAAATATTTATGATAATTTACCAAAATGTAAAAAATGGTGCAGAATTTACTTAATTATATTACAGCAAGAGACCTTATTTACATTTTAATTGTAAGCTTAATAAATGGTTTGATGGCATTTAATTTTATTCAGCTTATTAATTTTTTTACATTTCATTTGTTTAGTTCTTCGAAACTGTACACACTACTGATTTCAATTTCAGAACAAATATGTCGTAACATAAAATGTTTGCCACATGGCTGTCATTTTAAAATACAGGACTTGCATAAATGATTCATTCGTTTTGAAACACCTCTGTTTCATTGGACATTACAATACATGTGAGAGATACGTGAAAAGAACCAAAATTTCACCAAGTTTGTATTGTGTATTTCAGGTAGCACAGAAGATGTCTACTACTTTTCTTCTAATGTGAGATATTACGATGTTGATACTTGTCGAAAGTGCTTAAAAAGAAAGATATATGCTAGTTATACATTTGTTATAGCTGTAGAATGCACTTTCTGAAGAAAGTATGGAAAACAACCTCTTCTAAATAAAACAATCTGTTATGGTAACGACAAATCAAGGACCCTAATTGTTTATTTCAAAATGTATGGAATGAGTTCGATTATCGTCTGGAGCTGTGTCTATTTCCAAAAAGACACATAATAGACAATTGTAGAGGATACATAAATTTGGGTGAGCTTATAATTCTTTTCATATATTTATGTGTCTGTGTAATATTCTTGAAAATAATGCCATTTCAAAATGAATGAATCCTTTATAGTAACCCTGTATATGTATGCAAACACTTTTCTACTACCTTGACGTGCTTCTAAAGAATAAATTCTGAATTTCTGATTGAATGTCAATTCAACATTTTAAAATAAGATCAAATATTTGGATTTTAATACAGTATAGTATTTAAATTAAAATGAGCAAAAATAAAACAATCTGTGCAAGATCCACAGATGGCATAAGCTATGCCAAAAACCAAGAAAACTTTGATAAAATTAAGTGCTTGAGTAAATTATAGGATAAAAATTAATCTAGAATGTTGGCATGAATGGAGTCATAAGGAAGAAGACATTAAAACAAATTTACGAAAGTTAGAAGAATGAAACCGTAAAATGCTATTAAAAACTCTGATGTCCTTCAAGTATATAACAAAAATTTTGAACAGGGAATTTCACCCAGAAATAATTCCAAATTAAATTTACTTGAATTAAACCATTTTCTTCGATATATATTAAAGATAGTACTGTCAATCAAAATATGCCTTACAGTTAGTTTCTCACTACAATGGCTATATTCTTGGGTTAGACTCCACAAACAGCAAATATTTATGTGTTAGACGTGTATATATAATCTGAAGTCTCGTTAATAAATCATCACAACGTTTGTTAAGTTTTGCCTTCAATGGTGAGAGTGTTAGTTTAATGTTATGAAGCTTATTACTGGCTTCTTGACTACTTCTTTTTGTCTGCGACACTAACACAACGATTGATTGCAGATATCATGTCAGCATAAATAATTGGTCGAGTTAAGAATTATGAAGTTAATTTGTCAGCTTTACCTACCGATTCATTTCCATTAATGCCAATATGAAACGGAATCTATGAAAATAAAATCTGAGCTCCTTTTGAAGATCATTGTCTTGAAATATTTTTGATGCCCGTAGTAAATGGATTATCGGTAGTTGGATTATGTAAAGATGCCAAAAGATTCCTATTTCTGGAAACTGCTTATAAAATTGATTACTTTCTAATTTTATTTATACCAAAGTATTTGATTGCTAAATAAGCAGCTATAATTTCAGAAGAGAATATAAATATAGAAGATTGAAATTCATTATCTTTTATAAGAAATGCACACCTTGCATGATTTAGAGATATGGAACCACACTTCCATAATCCATCAAAGATCGGGTAATATTTCAGTGGACAAAAAAACAAAGGTGATGGAAGATCTGCTTTCCAAGAGTTCAAGAAATGTTTTTAAAGACCAAAGATACCACTTCCAGAAGCTGAAAATGTGCGGGAAAAAAATCAGGCATTTATCAAATACTACAATGAGGAATTTATGTTCACCTTGAAAGGGGATAGGAGTACTATTCAGAACCAATACCGCATCAGAATGACAAGGTCGTTTACAAAAGTACATACCAATTGTTTTTTCTGCAGAAATGGTAACCCTACTTGTTTTTTACTTCTCAACAATATTGTTAATAGCTATGTGGGGAAATGTCTCTCAACGAAATTCATATTTCTAGCATAACATTTTTAACATGAAATTTATAAATCGTCAACATAAAGATTATTTTCACACTATTACAGATTACTGATAAAATGGGATTGATAGCTAAACATCAAGCGCTATACTTAAAACAGAACCCTGGGGGGAGACTCTTTCTTCCTTGCAAAAAGTATTGAAATGAATATTTTCTAACCGTACTATAAAAAGTTGTAGTTTCATTAAATTGTTGTATAAAAATTTGTAAATTTCCACTAAAACCAGGGTCATAGAGTATTTTTAAAATACCATATCTCCCAGAACAGTCATAAGCTTTACAGATACCAAAGAAAACTGATAAATGACTTGGTTTTATAAAGGCAACGCCTGTATTTATTTATAGTGACATTAAACTGTCAATTATAGATTACGACTTTCTAAAGCTACTTTAAAAACGAGAGAAATAGTCGTTCTTTTCTAGGGTGTATATCCATCAAATAATCACAATTCTTTCGAAAAGTTTGTACATGCAACTTATCAATTGTAAAAAATAATCATTTGTAACTTTGTGGATCTTGTGAATCTTTACCCAACTTTGTATTGAGATTATAAATGCTTGTTTCCAACTATATAAAAATATTTATTTGACTGTTTTTTTTTTTTTTTTTTTTTTTTTGTTTTTTTACTTTTTGAAACGGTTGGAGATGAATCTATTAAAAATAAGATGAATCCATTTCCAAATCTGATTCAGAACCAAATATATCAATTGTTCTTTTGGAGCCCTTTACATGATATTTTGGTTCTTTAATTTTTGCATCTTCAGTCTTGGGTTTATTAGAAGCTAATGTAGATTTCTTTTTGCTATTTATAGTTCAAAGTATAGGAGTAGATTAAAATGAGAAGGTTGAAATTGGAAAGGATACTGGTAACTGCTTTTCTTTGCTGGAAATTTGTTAATTTTAAGTTTGGTTTATAAAATAAAGGACCATGAGATGCCAACTTTTGGTATTCTTTTTCCAACTATTTGTCTTGCTTCTAAGAAAGTAAGATTCTGCTTTATCTTGATTGCAATTACTTCTTTTCTCCTGGATTTATCTAGAACAAGGTTTGTAATACGCAGCGTGTGAACCCGAACATTATAGCATTTTAAAATTTCTGAAGTGCAATTATTCATTTTATAACAAGATAGTGCACATTTTCCACATATTTGATCAGTATTCCTACGTGTATGTTGAGAATGATAACATCTCAAACACTTGAAACATCTATTAGGAGTTTCGAATGTCAAATATCTGGTCCGTCTCAACTTTTTATTGTTGTTGTCGTTTGACAAGTGCAAAAAAAAAAAAAAGAAAAATGAAAAGGTAAAAAAAAGCCAAGTCATATAGGACCAAAGGCATGGAGCACTGTCTTGGCCTCATCTTCAGCATTTTCAGTATAAAGAGTGTCATAATAGCAGTTGGGGTTGATGCTGAAGAGGATCGAGGCAAGAAAGATGCCTCGGATCCAGTGGAATTCCTGTGCAGTGACAGAAACTATTGCACTTGTCATAAAGGGATTTGCCACTACCCCAGGAGGTTGGATTTCTGCCTGTTGGTTGGTGGTAGGTATTTTATTTCCCTTCTACCACCCACTGGAAGACTAGTGGAGGCGTTCCCATATCCGCCATCTTGGGGACGTACTCACTAAGGGTTACAAACTTTTTATTGAGAACTAGGAATGTATAGACGAAGTTTTTGCAACTTATATAACCTTCTTTTATGGGTGTTAGCAATACTGGTGACTGGAAAGTTAAAACAAAATGTTGGATGGGATAATATGTTTACCATCAAGTCGAATGTTTATAAGACATGCAGCACAAACTCCTTGATCACGAAGATAAAAATTCTACTTCTGTAGCATGTATAAAATCCGGATTAGAATATTTTTAATAAAGTACTTCTTTTATTAGAACAAATTTCAGAGAAAAATAAATTAAGATTCCTAAAATTAAAAATATACATACAAAATTCGTTTTCAAGTTTATTTAGATATTAAGGTATAAAGTGTTTGTTTCTCGCTGACAAATGTGTGTCATTTAGCTTCTTGTTTCGCCTGAAAGTAATTTAATTTCAACCATTTATTAAAAAAATATTACTGAAATTTTATTTTATTTTGTCATTAAGAACAACATCCATTTTAAATATCCTTAAAGAAATTTCAGCAAAATTATAATCCATTGTATATGACATCTATTGGCCATGAATTTCGGTAATTTTGTTCTATTAAAACTTATGTTATTGAACATGAAATGTCTTGCTCAATATACATCCTACGTCAATAAATTCTGCTTCCTATCATTGTAGCTAGTTGAATTGATTATTATTTATTGTATGGATGTTATAATTTTGCTAAAAATTGTGTTGTTTACAAAATAAATCTGTAATGCAAGAATTATCTTAAATTATATTATTTATGAGGATTTTATTACATTATTTTTTGTTGATTATACTTCTTTTATATCTCAATACTTAACCAATCTTAATAGCAATTTTGAATAAGCATTAAATTTTATATAAAAATAGATTATTCTTAAGCAAAATTTTAATTTTAAAATTCATATTCCTTTCAATATTATTTCATCTTTATTACTCCTAATTTCAAAATTCATTTGAAAAACATAATTATTGATTATTTTAAAATATATGATCAATAATAATATTTTCGTCAATTCAATATGAAATATGTTAATATGATCCGGATACATCAAAAATTTTATTATATATATATATATATATATATATATATATAAAGATAAATATTTATGATTATATATACATATATATTTTTTACTTTAAAAATTACACTTTATAGAATTTAACTATTAAATAAATTTTAATATTCCCTCGCTAAATTTAACCCAATTTATGTTCTCTGGTTCAATATATTTTCCAAACCCAACATCTCTACGGTTGAGACATATAACACATGCAATATTTCACGCTGTCATTTAAAAAGCAAGACATCAAATTCCACCGAATCCCACTTTTCATTCCGGACACTTTCATCCCAGTTTTTGAGTTTTTTATCCTAGTTCTGAAACATTTTTATTTTATTTATTTTAAAATACCTCTTTTACTGTATAAGACATGAAACATAAATTTATTTGTTGGCAAGGGCTCGCGATGCTCTTAAATCACAACTCGACAATCATTTATTTGTTTGAATTTCTTATTCAATATGTCGCCATAGTCAAAGATATCATGCATAGGCAAGACGTTTCAGATTTCTTCCTTGAATTGCTTTTTCTACATGATCTATATGACAATCCAGATGACAAAAAAAGTATATTTGTCGTTATAAATTGTGATATTGGTCATATTTCTTTAGTTAAAATAAAATGATATTTCCTAGAGACTAAATAAAAAAAGATAATAGAAATTTAAATGCTAGATACAATGGAAAACAAACCCATTTCATTTATTTAGTGAACAAAAGGGGATAATGTGTAAGTATACATATACTTAACGCACTTGTTAACTAATAATTATGGTTTTTAGTTGTATTATTAATGATACACTCAAGTCCATAAATTAAGGATAATGCAAGTTCAAGCAAAGAAAGAGACAGAAGCAAAACAAATGTACCTTATTTGTAAAGTTTATTTATTAAACAAACGGTAAAGAACAAAAAAGATGCTATATGTTTGACATCATTAATAAAAACTGCGATTACTATTCTCTGGAGCAAATTTCAAAAAAGAACTTTTTTACAAAAAATAATACATAGTATACCCCTCAGACGATACAAGCCCTACAACGCCTAAGCATGCTGCGTATCAAATTATCGATCTGATCTTGGGGAATATTACACCACTCATCAAGAAATGCTCGCCAAAGTTCCAGTTGACATGTGTGAGGGGAGGTGGACTGCAATTCGTCGGCCAAGCATGTACCGCCCAAGCTCTATTGGATTAAAGTCCGGTGAGTATGCTGTCCAGTTCATACAGGTGATATCCTCCGATTGAAGGCATTCGTCTACAATGTTTGCACGGTGAAAACGAGCGTTGTTATCCATAAACAGAAATTCTGCACCCATGGCGCCCCGGAACAAACGTACATATTGTTCCAGAATGACACCTCAATCGATGTGGCCTGTCATGGTTACATTCTGAACATGCAGGATAGCTCTGGAACCCAGAATAATTCCTCCCGAAACGAGCAATCATGCACCACCATAACGGTATCATTCAATAGTGTTCTCTTGTGATAATGGGTACCTGGCCCTCTCAATATGAAAGTCCGGTGAGAATCGGACTGAAAACTAATCCTGGACTCGTCGGAAAACATCACACAAGACCACTGTTGCTGTGTCCACAATGTATGCATGCTCTCTACTCCAGGCTTACTGCAGGCGAGAGTGGGCTGCGGTAACTGGAACACATCTGACAGGCCTATGATCATATAGACCAATGTGTCCTAAGCGTATGTACACTGTCTGCCTTGAAACTGTCATGCCGATAGCTGAAGAAAGCTGTCGAGATATGTCTGAGGCTGTGCTCCGTCTGTTTCTTTTGGCAGTAACTGCCAAATACTGGTCCTCATACGGCGTTGTAACTCGGGGGCTACCTGTGCTGTAACGTCTACTCATATTACCATCATCTTGGAACCGTTTTCAAAGCCTGAAAATGATAGTCTGGGCGATTCTAAGTTCCGCGGATACTTCCAGCTGGGTACGTCTACATTTCAGACAGCTGATAATTCTTTCACATAAAATATCATCCAAATGCTTCCTTTGTGCCATAACTATGCAGTAATTGCACTGAAAGGCTTGTAAAGTGTTTGTCAACAATTTTACTTTCTTGCAACCTCTTTTACACTCTCGTCATTGTAACGTACTATCGGCGCCATCTGGTGACTTCTTGTAATTTGCATATTATTCTACAAAATGGATGTGATAATTCTACATGTGAAATTTTTATTTTAGTGTTCAATTTCTGTGTGATTATGAATTATCCTTAATTTAGAATATGAATGTATATTTTTATTTGCATAATCATTTATATCTTATTAATTAATAAAATACATTAATAGAGCATTTTCCCTTTCTTCGTTGTAACTTACTTTTAAATGATATGTAAATATCTGCAAGAAAAAACTATTTAAAGCAATGTTACTTTCCTAGTTAAATTTAATGTTTTTAAAGTTAAATTCAGTCAAAAATATAGTTTTGATAATTACAAATGCTTGAATTATTTGACTCAAAAATTTAAAATGAGTTCTTCACTTTGTATATAAGTAAAGAAGATAATTCAACATCGTAAAACTTACAGATGCTCAATCCAAAAAAAAAAGCTTTTATTTCTTGATTAATTTTTCTCTAACAGTTTTTAATTTAGTTACTTTAATTTAGTAATATCAGTTCCTTTTTTATTAAATTATTCTTTTATTATTCTGAGTAAAACGTGTTATTTTAGCTTCTTCCTAAGCTGACAACTCTAGTTAAAGTGAAGTTTTTTGTGAGCTTAATCAGGTTCATAAATTTAATAGAGAAACAAAGAACATAAAAGATAAGGCACCGAGTCGGCTGCTTTTATTAAAATACTAATTTTAAAAAGTGTTCTTATTTTTTGTTTTTGTTCAAATCATCATAATCTTTCTTAATATATTTCTGCATATAAGAATAAAATATGGAAATTGAATAAACAATTTTATCGTCTTATCTAGTTAGATATTTTTGACATTTTATCATATCTTTTTAATATGTTCCATTTTTGTAACATAATTTTATTGTTTCTTTCATTGAAAATTCATATTTTCTTTTTATCTTTCTTAAACATTTTATAAAAGAAGGAGTAAAATAAATAAAGGAATAGAAGATTATTTTAAATAAATTGAAGATATAAATATAAAGAATTAACTAAATTTAAAATGGTGTAATAGTGCAATAATCTTATTGTTTTTTTTTTTTTACTTTAAGTTAAATCACAAACTTTCTATCGTATTATAATTTAGTTAAATTTTATTTACAGTTAGTTTTTACAGACTTTATTAAAAATTAACGTCTATATATTTTTTAATTGGGAGATTTTACATCTACTCTAAAATGTATTCAATTTTATCATTTAACTAAATTTATTATAATGAAAAATATTTTATTATAATTTTGGTCTTTTAATTCCAAAATGTTGTAATTACCTTTATCACGTCTTTTCTTAGAGTATTTATATTTTTCAAAGTTAACTAAATATACAATTTTAACTACATACCTTTATACAGTTAAATAAAGTATAGAACATTTTAGCTTATTAATTTATAAATTTTCAATGGTTAATAATTGCTTTTAATACTTTCCCGTGAATTAGAAAACATATTTTTCTGTAAACTTTAAAAGCTTGATGTTCGGTTTGTTAGAATTTTTGCATATAAATATATCTCTGATTATTCCTGAATCTAATTGGCGTGGTTAGCATCGATAATTTTAGAATTTAGGAAAAAGGGAGAAAAGTTTAAAACTAAAATACTTTAGGAAATTATTTTATAATATAATATTTTTATCGATTTAAATAATAATAAAAATTAGTCTTTAATTATTTCAAAAAGAATTCAATTTATTGAGGTCTTTCTTTTCCTTTAATGCTTTAATTTATTACTAAAATATAATTTTTTTCCAACGGCAGGCACTTGGGTGACGAACTCTATGCCACAACAAGGCCAAACACTACTACTCATTTATCGTTACTCAGCGGGCACCCGCTGGCATCGATCAGTTTATTTTCAGACCAGTAAAGAGTAATTTCTGGTTTTACTGTTATACCTTGTAAAATCATCATAGTTAAAAAAAACATATATTTCCCCTGAATCTGTTGGATGCCACAACTTTGTTCTTAATTTCTCTTTAGTAGGATGTTTCTTGATATATTGGTCTGCAAAACGATTAGTTTCAGTAACAATATGCCACCTCCACCTCCTCCTCATCATCATCAAAATACCCCCTCCTCATCAAAAAATAATTCAAAAGAGATGAGTGGGTTTGAAACATCAGTTATATTTTTCTGTATTCCTGGTGGTCCCGAAAATGAAAAGCATGGAGGCTGCAAAGGTAAATTTTTTATATCTTAGCGTGTCCAACGTTGGGCCTCATGCAAGTAGTCGTAGTCAGAATTTCTTCATCAAATGTAATGTCATATTCCAACGTTTCTGATACTGATGATGATGAACGAAAAAAAATAGTCATCCAGATCACTATCATCATTATCAGACATATTTGACAAAAAATAAAAAGCTTTTTTAACATTCTAACAAAAATGAAAGTGATAGAATAAAATGTTATGAATTACTCGAAAAGAAGCACAAATAATAACTGCAACGTACGGAAAAAAAACAACAGCTTTCCCCGTTCCAAGAAATTATTCCCTTCTCTAAATCCCCCCATTGAAATAGGCAGATCCATCGTAAACAATGTCAAGGACATTCTATTGCATTCCAAAGCCATGTGTCTGGCTTTACTGATAGCAGACCATTGCAGAGAAGCGTACTTCGGAAAGCCATATATATATACGACTTGGGCAGTCAACATATCGGCTTAGCGCGGCGTATATACCGCGGCAGGCAAGGGGGACCTTAATGTGAAGTAAGAATGTAAGCTGTCGAGATAGGTCTGAGGCTGTGCTCCGTCTGTTTGTTTTGGCAGTAACTGCCAAATACCGGTCCTCATTCGGTGTTGTAACTCGGGGGCTACCTGTGCTGTATCTACCTGTGTTGTATGGTGAGGACGAGAGTTGTCCTCCATAAACAGAAATTCTACATGTGAAATTTTTATTTTAGAGTTCAATTTCTGTGTGATTCTGAATTATCCTTAATTTATGGACATGAGTGTATATTTCTAAACGCGGTAAGTATTTCTAGGCGATCATCGTCGACGTTTCCATACAATAGTTTAGTATTTTTATTTATAATTTCCTTGGAACATTTTGCCGTTTCAGCTTGACTTGTGCAGATTACAGTACTTTGAGACATTCCTATCGGTAAGTAAGTGGAACTGACTAGCTAGCATTTTCATGGGATTATTTTTCATAATTTTTAAAATGGATAATCAAAACAAAAGTACATCATTGAACTTGATTCTTTATGAAGTGATAAAGCACCATCCTACAGTACTGTTTAAAAAAAACTAGTATTAAAGAATTCAATAATGGTTTGACGTTCACTTCCTGACATATTTCATGCAAAGTTACTTCGAAATCGATCGTAGTGTGCCAGAAAATATCGATACTGTTCATGAATTAATAAACTAAGATACTCATATAAGACACTGAAGACACCTTTCTGCGTCGGACGTTAAGATTTACACGCATCATTAAGATAGAATACGAACATTTGGATATAAAAAAGATTTGTTCGCATTTAATCTAACATAATCGGATTAAACTGCATTTTTTTATTTCACATATCAAAAATAAATTATATGGTCTACAATTTTTGACACCCGAAAAAGTGACTAATGCATTCAAAACATATGTTTTGAGAGTATTTCAATCGGAATAGAAAAAATTACTTCAAAAATTGGTACAAAAAAAATGTTAATCTTCGTAGTTATAATAGTTGAAAAAAAAATTAAAATTTTATTATTTGATTCCTTATTATTATAAGCCTGAGATAATAATAACAATCTTCGTAATTTGTCCATTTAACACCCCAATTTTAGAGGAAAAATGTCAAAATAGCGTTATTCCTTCATTAATTTTCACCTTAACTTTATTAAGTTGATTTTTATCACTATATAAACTACTATTCTATTATATAAGTTATTTTCACACAGAAATATTCATCTAAACTGGAATTACACGTGTAACATAATATTTAATAATGTGGTAAATAATGATTTCTTTGACATGATTAGTTTGAAATGAAATTCAAATTAATCAATTAAGAGTAAAATTATACACTGCTATACAATTTCTAAGGACGGATAACACTATCATCCATAGCAACCACAAAATGAATGGACGCAAAATGTGGAAAATTAGAATAAGTGCGCGATATAGTTAGAAAAAGTGTGCGTATGCAAATTTGTCCACGTCTGTTCATCACGTGTTAGCGTTCATAAGAGCTTTAAAGGTTTTGACGCGTATGGACAGTTGTTGTTTCAAGACAAAGTTTTACAGAAAAGATTTAATAGACGGACTTGAAATTTTTTGCCTGTCTTCCCGATATCACTTAGATGATTTTATGCGTGGTCGAATTATTGGAAAGATCGAAGAAGAGCGAAAAATAACATATGTTGCCAGGGGGTTCGACATCACTCACAGCGTTGTTTCACGGCTGTGGAAGTCATTTAAAACTACTGGAATGTGTAGTAGGCGGCACGGAGGAGGTCGTGTTAGAAGTACGACGACTGCAGAAAACAGATATATCATCCTATCAGCAAAAAAGAACAGGCGTACCACAGCTCAGCTGGTGGCATATCACTTTCTTGCTGCATCAGGAAAGCAGATCTCTCGAAAAACTGTTGCAAAACGTTTGTAGGGAGGAGAACTATACGTCCAAAGACCTGTTGTGTGTGTCCTATTGACCAGATAGCACCGTACTACCCGTTTGCAATGGTGTCGTGAGCATCGCAATTGGACTGAACAGGGCTGGGCATGCGTACTATTCTCAGATGAGAGTAGGTTCAGTCTGTCATCGGATTGTAGACGCCAACTGATCTGGCGCGAGAGTGGTACTGCTTATCGACTTAGAGTGGTACTGCTTAAAATATTCAAGAAAATACACTAATTTCTGACTGGACTGTTCAGTTCAATTGCGATGCTCGCAATTAAGCAAGAAACTGATTTCTCACCAGCTGATCTGTGGTACGCCTGTTCCTCTTTGCTGATAGGATGATATATCTGTCTTCTGCAGCCGTCGTACTTCTAACACGACCTCCCCCGTGTCGCCAGCTACACATTCCAGTAATTTTAAATGATTTCTACAGCTGTGAAACAACGCTGTGAGCGATGTAGAACTCCCTGGCAACATCTGTTATTTATCGTCCTTCTTCGATCTTTCCAATAATTCGGCCACGCATAAAATCATCTAAGTGATGTCGAGAAGACATGCCAAAAATTTCAAGTTCGTCTATTAAATCTTTCCTGTAAAACTTTGACTTGAAACAACAACTGTCCACCCGCGTCAAAACCTTACTTATTCTAATTTTCCACATTTTGCTTTCTTTCATTTTGTGGTTGCTATCGATGATAGTGTTATCCGTCCTTATCAATTGTCCAGCAGTGTAGTAAGCAAACAGATATATCCCATTTTTATCAAATTTTTAATTCAATTACACACCTAAATCTAATTAAACTCCTAAAATTATTTATTATTATATAAAAAAGGCCATGATTGGGAATTCCAATAAGTTCAATTAAACACCTAAATCTAATTAAACTCCTGAAATTATTTATTATTTTATAAAAATCGCTGTGATCGGGAAGCTCAACAAATTTATCTTACCAGACACACATTTTGCTAACTCTTTAAATCAGTAAAATGAAATTAAGAGTAAGAGCCAAGTACTTATGATTATTTCACAATCATGTAAAACGTACACCACAAATGATATTTTGCATTAAAACTAAATTATTAAAAGAAACTGAAATGCGATTTTGTTTCTCCTAATAAATGTTTTTTCTCTATTTAAATTGCAAAGTTTTAAGACCATTAAGTAATATTCATAATAAAATATTCCCATGCCATTTAATAGAAGTATTAAAAATCAAAAATATTTTTCTTATTTATTACTTATATCTTAATTTGGCAATTTGAAAACAAAAAAAAGCTCTATTGTAACACAAATTTAGATATTAAAGAATCTGAGTACAAGATATGAAACTAGTAATATTATTTAACGTAAGAAACTTCAAAATTCAGACCATTTATTCCTTTATGAATTTTCAAATGCAGAAACTGTTGAGTTTATTTGGAATTTTGTGGATCTTTTTTGAAATAGTTTAATTGCAAATAAACTTTAGAAATTTAATTGCAAATAAACTTAGAATGTATATATATATTTTATGTACTTTGGACATCTTTTAAATTGACCATTAACTCAAAAGATTATATATATATATATATATATATATATATATATATATATATATATATATATATATATATATATATTTACAATGCAGTCTCTAAATGATAAATTTAATTTGAAAGCATAATTTACGTTATATGTTTTCATGTTAATTTTTGGACTTTTTCTAACATGCTTGATATGAATAATGTGCCCCACCATCAAACTAGAGATATTGAACTTTTATTAAGTACATAAAAAGTAAATATTCACTAAAGATTTTTATGATAATACTCTTGCTAATAATATATATTTTCTTTCATGGATATAACTATGTACTGTCTTCTAATATATATATTTATATATGTATGTATATATTAGATAAAACGTGAAAAATATGAAATTGGAAAAACAGTGAAATATAAATAAGATAAAACATAAAAAATTTGAAATTGGAAAAGCACTGAAATATATGAAACAAATGAAAAGAAGAAAGCATAGAGGCCACGTCTTCATCAGGAGTGTGATGGCCAGCTATGCAAAAAGAAAGAATACTCTTTTCTGACATGCTCGAAGGACAAATGCCTAAAGCTCTTCGAGCAATTCCCCCAAAGAGTGTTCTTATTCAATGAACTTAGGTTAAAACATTTGAATAAATATAAATGCAGAAAATTAGAAATACCAATAAATGAAACATAAATGCAATTAGAGATACTCATATAAATGAAACATTCATACAGTAAAAAATTAAATACATAAAGCCAAAGTCAGCAAATCAGATGGAATTTATATGTGAAAATAGTATGAGAGTTGCCAAAAGTAATTTTAAAATTATAGTAAAGAAGTGTTGCCAGGTGTAATTAGATTTAAAATTTAAAGTATAAATGTAGGTGTTTTCAGGATTCTTGTAAAAACTGCAATGCTTCGGTGGTCCTTCTCTAATTACAAAAACTACGCATTACTTCAACCTTACAAGCGATTCCCTACTTTCTACATATTTTAAAATAAAATCAATTGGAATATTATTATTTTAAATAATATTCCAATTCTGATAGATTACTTAAAAAATAATAATATTCCAATCATAAATAAAATAATTATATATATATATATAGATAGATAGATAGATATATGTATGGCGAATGGCGAAATATCCTTTTATTGATAAATTTAATTATTCTAAATCACAATTTTTTGAGCATTAACAATTAAGTTGTTTTAAATCTCAATTTTCCAATTTTCTTCTAGGAGCTTAAATTTTAAGTATTGAGCTCAGATTATTCAATTTGATCTTCTGTTAGCCCACTTTATAATATTTACAATAGACTACAGTAAAATATCATGAGATAATTTCCTATAGGAGAATAAAGAGAGGGAACTTTCCAAATTGAAAAGTGCTTAAGTTCAGCTTAAATGCTTAGTTTACAGACAAACTTGATTAATTTGCTTTATTCACGGTAAATCCCACTGATATAGAATGAAATTATTTGAAAGCTTTCAAAAATCTTTTCCATTGTTGCAGTTAATTTTTTAAAGTAAACTTAAAACTTTAAGATCAGAATAATGTAATTAGAACAGTCCACATATAAACGAAACAATAAAAGTTTTAATTAAATTTTCACTCTCCTAAATTCATTCGTAATCCCAAAGCTTTATAATGCTTTATAATAGGCAGAAAGATGTTGAATGTAAATTACTGATTACTGATAATCTATTTTGCTAACTAAAGAAAAATGTCTTAACCCTAGCAACACTCAATTAATTTACTTATGCAGTTAGTATTTCCTTGTGCGAAATACAATCTATTTTCAGTAGACATTTTAAATTTCAAAAATGCAATAAAAAATTTTTATACTATTTTAGAAAATTTTAACATTGGACTATTTTACTATCCAATTTGTGTGAACATTAGAATACTCCAATATTCTAAGTCCTAAAAAGATACTTAAAGAAAACCAACATAGAAATCAAACATAGTTTTTATTTGCGTTTCCTACCTTTCAAATAAATTAATATTTTAGATAAAAACACAGCAGTCAATTTGCATTCTTATGAGTAGAAGGGTTAAATATTAATAATTAATATATTCACTAGATAAAATTTATAAAAACAAATTGTGTAGTATTTTATCTGATTTTAAATCGTGAAATTTAAAATTTGTAATAAAATGTAAAAATGTATTTGTCGAAAACTTGTTTTCTAAATTATCTTTTAAGCTAACAAGTTGAAAACTTAAAATTAAGAATAAAATGATTATTAATTAAATGATAATTATTACCTTCAAAAAAGATTCATATGTAAATGATTCATATACAAACATATTCAAATTAGAAAGCCTTAGAGAAAAATATAAAATTTTCAGCATAACCTAGTGGAAAATTCAAAATGAAATCAGGAAAAATAAATAGAGAAAAATTGTGTCCAAAGTGCTTTTATTTAATAAAAGCATAAAAAAATAAAATTTTATATACATTACTTACCAATACTTTCAGAATTCAAAATTCAAAGTTTAAAGAAATTTTCACAGTTTAAAATGTTATATATATAGAAACTTCAACCGTAATTACTTATTTTATACAATTTTTTTATGCATTTCTTATAAATCTTATTATTTTTCTTGATGGATTTTTTTTATTTTTTATAGTATTTATTTAAATTCAACAAAATATGCTTTGTTGGCTATTTTCATATCAGCAGAAGAATTAAAGACATTGTATTGTTACCAATCAAATGCAATACAAAATTTATTTTAATTCGAGCAGTTGAGATGTCACATTTTAACTGTCAGGAAATCAGTAAAAATTTGACACTTCGTAACTTATTTCTTTTAAGGATTATTTTTTCGAATCACTTTTTTTTGTTTCTTAAAAATAAACGAATAGTAAAAACGAAAATATTGATTATTTTGGGCAAATTTTATAATCATTTTGAAATTGATTAAAAATTTCCATGTGCTGTATAATAATTAATAGAAACAGTAACTGAAAGGGTCAAAAAGTAATTAGATAAATAATATAAAACACTCCATCTAATTTCAAGTTTAAAATTGAATGCATAATTATCTTCTAATAGTGTTAATTAAAACTCAATAGTCTAAGAAATAAATGGCTCAAATTTTAATTTATTTTCTAATTTTCACAAAATATATTAATATAAAAAATTTTATGTGTGATATATATACTTTTATACATCTATGAAGTATTTATGGCTCCTTATATTACAGAAATAATAGATTACTTGAAAAAATATATCAAAATGAAGTTTAAAATATCTTACTTAAAAAAATAATATGAATTTTTTGATGAAATATTTTTGCTATAATTTTCAGTAAGTAATGTATCCACTCTCTAAGATCAAAGAATAGAATTCCACTAAAATCGATATACATCTTCTACAGAACATTATTTTTGTATTCTAATTAGTGTCTTATTGAGATATTTCAAAACTTAATACAAAAACTTACTTTGAAGATCTCTTTGAAATTCCATTTCATTTTTTTAAATTTATTAATTATATTTTTACTTTATTTTAATTATTTCACTTATAATAATGTACTGTAAAAAATGAGGACCTAATGACCAATGTGATTGATTTTAAATTTTGAATTTCATTGGTATTTTGAAAAAGCGTCAAAGATTCGAATTAATCGTTACCATTTTAATTATGATATTCCTCGTCATTTTATCTCATTGAGCAAGAGCAAAAAATTTTTCATCGCCCAAATTATTTTTAAATCCTTCATATATGATAAACAATCAAATCTTTTCATTACTTTAAATTGCCTCAGTAAATAATTAAAAGCCTAAACTCTTTGTCAACTTATGAAAACTTGTAGCATAAAACTTAATTGTTTACTTTCTAAGATCTATACAGGGTTACTAAGATCTATACAGGGTGTCCCAAAGTGACCCCATAAATTCTGCACAATTAGATTCCCCGTTGGGAATATATAAAAACTGAACAAAGAAGCGTTCCTGTACAGGAACACTTTATTTGGGCATAGTTTACTAGAAAAATCCATAGTTTACTAGGAAAATACGAAAAAAAATATGACGTCACTGCCAGTGCAAGAAAAAAACACTTTATTGGAAATATCAACAACAGTATTTGCATATCTTTCCAGAGAATTATGTTTAAAACATTCACCGCGCATATAGCGTCATTAATGCGCGTGCCATGGAATGACGTTAAGCTACTGTTGAACTGCTATTTAAAAGGCTGCATCTTGCAGCTACCGGTAGTCTTCGTATGCTGGCCATATATTTCGCGTTCGTGACTATTACGACATGTACTTGATGTACGGTCTATGTAATGGAAATGCCTTTGGTTTCAGCATGATAGAGCTTCGGCGCATTTCTGTGTTCCTGTACGTGGTTGGATGGATATAGAATACCCCGGCCACTGGATCAGACGTGAGGGTCCAGTTCTATGTTCACCACGTTCGCCAGATCTTACACCGTCGGATTTTTTCTTATGGGGCCATCTCAAAGAATTGATGTATCGAGACGTCGTACCAACAACAATGGACTTAGTTGCTCGTGTGCATGATGCTTTGTTGAACCCTGTGATGCTGCAACATGTGATGACAGTCATTTCACTGCGTGCTCAATCTTGCCTCGACATTCAAGGCGCACTTATATCATCTTCATTAAATTGTGCATATACTGCTGTTGATTTGTTCAATGAAGTGTTTTTCTTGCACCGACAGGGGCGTCATACATTTCTTCGTATTTTTCCCGTAAACTATGGATCGAACATGAACACTTCTTTGGGCAGTTTTTATGTACTCCCAATGAGGAATCTATCTGTACAAAGTTTATGCGGTCGATTTGGGACACCCTATTAAAAATCATTATTTTGTGATATACTTAAGTTACGCTTTAACATGTCTTATCTTTTTATTCAATGGGCGAATCTAAAATGAATCTCATGGAGTATTTTTTAAATTCTCTTTAAATTCTCTTCAAATACATATGATAAACATTCGAATATTTTTCACCATTTACATTAAAACAATAATTCAGTGAATTTTTAATTCCAACAATTTTAACAATATCTAATTTTCATACTATGATAATCTTTTGGAATTTGGATAGAAATCTTTTGTTTTCTTTCATTTCCTGAAAACAAATTATACTTTCTATTTCTTAGTAACTGTTTTTACCTTTACACTGATTTGAGCTTGTTGAAATTATAGTAACAATGGTAATTTTATGAATTCCAAATTTCCTCTCATGTTACTTACAAATGTGATTCAATTAGTGAAAAATTAATAATAAAGCTGTCTTTCCATATAGAAATAATGAAACTAATCGTAAACTAAAATCACTTGGATTGTAAATAATGCAACAATAGAAAGCTATTGTAAGGCATAATCACCACATTTTGTTTTCCGAGAACACATTCCCTCGACAGTGGATCAAGTTTTCAAGTCAAAAAAATTAAACTATCGAATATAAACATGGTACACTTAAAAAGACAGGTATATGTATCCAAAATAAATAATCAAACTATAAACTTAGCTGTTGCCAATAACCAGGAAAAAAATTATAAGCTTGAATGTAACCTGAATCAAATTGATAAATGTATTTTATAATTGAATGCTGATGAATTCGAACATTTACAGGACAATCTTATAGCTTATGAGAGCCGCCCAGCTTATCTAGTGATCAGCGTGCCTGACTGCGGATAGGGAGGTCCTGGGTTCGAATACCGGTTCGGGCATGTATGTACTTTCTATATATATCCTGCCTTTGCCCTTTCCTTATGTGAATGGGTTGATAATGGTTACCGACACTTTAAATGGATACCTATAGCATATGTGTATTGAGGAAGTCGGACTCCCCACCAAAATATGGTTCAGTTGGAAAATTGAAGCAGAGCACCCTATAACGCCAACCTAACTGGAACACAACAACAACTACATAGATTATGAGAATATTATAGATTATAACAAAAAAAGTCTCATAAATTGCCATAAAATCATTGAATGTTAACTAGTTTCAGTACATTGTTGTTACTATTCAATAATAATTAACGGTGAATGATAATTAAAATTAACTGTTTATTATTATTATTAACATAATAATTTTATAAAACAATTCTATCATATGGATATGTTAATTTACGTTCAATAAATATGTAATTATTATTGTAAGAGTAGCCACAAATCGCATACAAAATTTTTAAATTCATCATAAAATATATCACACATTTCAAACATACCTTTACCTTAATATCATTTGAAAATAATAAAACTCAGTTTCCAGATTCCACATCTTGCTATTCACTTTAAAATTAATTTTTCCTTTAGAAAATAGCCATTTACGAAATGATCATTTCTTGGATTTGCAAAAACTTCTGAAGAACAACCTTTAATACCAAAAACTCATTCTAAAAAGACTTTGGGAGAATATTGAGCCCTTCATTACAACATTTCAGCACCATAAAAAAAAACTGTAGAAGTGATTATACCTCCGTTGAATATTCGAATACCTATCCAAGTGATTTATTTTAAATTTGAAGGCACAAAAACTAATAATCATAATTCTCCAGAATTCTAATCTACATATTTGAGCATTTTTATGATTTCTGTTTTTTTTCATTTTCGATGCTCATTACAATTGCTATCATTTCGGAAGTTAAACGGAGGGCAATTTTTTTTAAAGTGCCTTCACTCCGGCTTCTCGTAATACAGTTAATGAGATTTGTCATAAATAAGTGTTCCTTCAGTAGAGGATGGGTGGAACATTAGTGGAAATGACTCGATGCATAAAAGGGGGATGGCAAGTTCTGGAAAGAAAAAAAGAAGCAATTCACAATCAGAAAGCATTGATTTTCGGGGACTCAGCCACAAATATGTAAAGGTAAAAGTTGCCCATCCAATGCATTTCATTAGTAGGTTTAAGTGCCCAAAATTACCAGAAGAAACAATTTAACCAAAAGCACTGAAGAATTTCAGAAAATATAAATAAAAGGAATATTTAAATTGAATCAATTTCATCTGGTTTCTACGATATGTAAAAATAATATTCATCCAACAATTTAGTATCATTTGACAAGAGGAAAACAATTTAACTAAAAGCATTTAAGAAATCATAAAAAGATATAAGTAAAAAAAAATTTAAATCGAAGTAATTTTATTTATTGCAACAGTATGTAAAATAATATTTATTCAACAATTTGGAAAGCATTACTTAAAGTTGAGGATATTTATTTTAAAATCAAAAACTTAAAAGACGCTATGAGTTCACATTTCTTTATTTCCCTTCAATATATTTCAAAGTTATTCTTCTTTAACTATTTTAATTTGTTAACACTAATAACAAAACTATTTAATATTTAGGATTTAATTTCTAATGAGAGATTTCAGTTGTGAGTCAGAAACTTTTTATATTTTTTTAAATGAAATGCCAAAAAAAGCTGTCCAGCACAACAAACCTGTTCCAATGGTATTAGTTTTTATCGTATAAAATACTTTTTGGTGGAAATAAATTGGTTTTAATGTTGTAAAGTAATTTGTAACACCTGTATTTAAATTATTAGTTCGATTCCAAAAGAACATAATTTTTATGGATATAATGTGTGAATACGAGGGTTACTCTGAAATTTTTGGGATACACGTAGACGAGAATTTACAGAATAAAAATAACAGTTTAATTTTAAAATACAAAGTATTTTAACACAGAAGACGATTTTTTACTGACTTACTTCAAATTGTTTAGCGTAGAAGAAATTTTAAAGAGAAGAGAAAATAGATTTGACGTGAGAACATTTTCGCGGAATGATTTTCTACGATTTTAAAGTAGGATTAAATCAAGACGAATGCGTTCAACGGTGGCAATTAGCATTTGGTGACGAAACTCCAGCTCGTGCTACTAGATTCAGATGGTTTAGAGAATTTAGAATTGGTCGCAATTTTCATCAGGATGATGAACACACAGCAAGGCCACCGTCGGCAGTAATCCCGAATAATATGTCTGCCATACGAAAAATGTTAATGGATGATAATAGCTGTACTTATCAAATTATACAGAAGGAACTCAACATTGGATCCGCAGGTATACACAAAATCATTCATGAAGAATTACATATGAAAAAAGTAGTTTGCCGTTGGTTTCCCCATAATCTAACTGAGCACCAAAAAGAGGAGCGTGTCAGAATCAGGAAAGAAACTCTTAAATTGCTAAATGATGGTGGCCACCGCATCATTTCTAAAATTGTAACAGGTGATGAAACGAAAATACCGTTTTTTGACGTTCCAACACGTCAAGAAAGCAAAGCATGGGTCTTTGAAGATGATTCCACGCCGACAATGGTGAAAAAACAACGCTCACTGAAAAAAGTGATGCATGCCGTTTTCTTCAGAAGTACGGTATTGGTCAAAGCCATCAAGTTGGAAGGACAGAAGACTGTAACAGCAAACTGGTATACCACTGAATGTCTTCCAGAAATTCTACAAGAACTGAATGTTAAAGGACTAATGCTTCACAATGACAATGGATCTTCACATACAGCTGGATTAACAATTGAGTTTCTTAAACAAAAACAAATTAAATTGATCGAACATCCTCCGTATTCACCTGATCTAGCTGTGTGCGACTTTAGGTTATTCTTTAATCTGAAAAAGGACTTACGTGAACGTTATTTTCATTCAGAAGAAGAGATTGATGTGGCTATAAATGCATTTTTTTTTCATCTATTCCAAGCAATAAATGGCTTGAGCCATTTAATCTGTGGAAAATTCGTCTACAAAAGTCATTGATGCTGAAGGAGTGAAGGAGACTACTTTGAACACACCTAAAATTTGTAAGTATAACTTTAAAAACCTAGTTGTATGTCAAAAATTTCAGAGTGACCCTCGTATATATTTGATTTAATTAACTGATAAATTAAAATCATTTTATAGATAGTAATGCATAAATTACAGGAAGAGAATTCATATTTTCTTGTGAATAAATACAAATTATTCCAAAGAAAACATTATTCTTATTATTTTTTTTAATTTAGATCAAAAGATTTTAATAAATAACGTTTCTCAAAGAAATGTTACTAAGAAAAGTGTGTTTTAAATTTTTTAAATTTTTGTATTTCACACACATTGAGTCAATATGTGGTCACAGAGACTCAAATTATTTTCCCATAAAACAGGAATGAGTTTATATTCTAATGAAAACGTATGAAAGATGACTATGTTTTACTTGTGACTGAATTTAAAATTGATCTTAAGTTACTTTCAACTGTGTAAGTAACATTCCTTTCAACTGTGTAAGTAACATTCCTTTCAACTGTGTAAGTAACATTCCTTTCAACTGTGTAAGTAACATTCCTTTCAACTGTGTAAGTAACATTCCTTTCAACTGTGTAAGTAACATTCCTTTCAACTGTGTAAGTAACATTCCTTTCAACTGTGTAAGTAACATTCCTTTCAACTGTGTAAGTAACATTCCTTTCAACTGTGTAAGTAACATTCCTTTCAACTGTGTAAGTAACATTCCTTTCAACTGTGTAAGTAAAATTCCTTTCAACTGTGTAAGTAACATTCCTTTCAACTGTGTAAGTAACATTCCTTTCAACTGTGTAAGTAACTATGGCTGTTACCATTAATCCATCACTGAAAATACTTGAAAGTAGTAAATACGCCAACAACAACATTGAAAAAGCAAAATAAAAATTTTTCAATTGAATTGCAAAATAGCTGTTAATATTTTTGAAAATAAACTCAAAAATAATTTATTAACATTAAATGAGAGGTTTTAATATATAATTCTTTTTTAATTTATATTATTATTTTAATATATTTTAAACCTGATGAAAAATTGTATCCCAAAGATGGGAGAAAATAAGCAAATAAACTAGATTCTCTTTTATGAGACTTATCTGAAAATTTTGGCAGGCAATTTATTTAAACACCTTAAAAAAGTTTTTAAATCAGTAAAGAAATTTAAAAATACACAAACTTCGAATTAAAAATATTGAATAATTTTAAACTTATACTTTCTTCATTGATACTTACAAAACATATTCCATGTAACAACTTTATATTTTTTTCACGTGTTACAAAATTTTTATTTTTGTAATATCAAACTTTTTGTGACAAGATGATCATAGAACAAAGTGAGATATTCAGATTTCTTTAATAAATAATGTATTGATTGAAAAGGAAAAAAATTTGGTCAGTACACTGAGAGGTTCAAAAGATGTTGATTTCTATATAAATGATAAAAAAATAATTCAAAAAATTTTATAGTTGTCTCTAGGCATTGTTTTCATCATTTTAAACTACCTTTATTACTATTAATATACATTAACCGCATTTTTTAAAAAAAAATTAATGTGTATTTTGTTTCTGTTTGGTATTTACTCATTCCTTAACCATGTGATAAAATTTGACACAGTATATAATTATACAGGTATACTTAACGCATTTTAATTTTCACCACATAAATTGCCTTAAGCAAAACTTTTTAATAGATAGTAGGCCAAATTCAATCCTAGTAGTGATTCGTGCTTTCAAGACACATGTTTAAGATTAGATCTTCAGACTAGATAAGGTTGACTCAGCCTTTCATCTCTTCAGTGAGTAGATAAACTGAGTACCAAGCATGCTTGGGAACTAAACACTAGGGGGTTTCGCATAGGGATGAGCACCTAACCGAGACATATGCTTCACCACTCAGGATCTTCGTTTAAGAAAACAGATATGAGCACCGCAGGACATGACCCGCAATGGGTTATCTTGGTTAAGTTTTTAGTAGATCATATTCTAGTGTTACAACGGAGGAAAGCTTGAAAACTCTCATGCACCTGTCTCCGAAGACGTGAATGCAGAAGGCAAAAATGCAGCTTCTATCTCTCCTAGTTCAATATTGGCTGTTATCGAATAAAAGACCTTTCGCTCTGTAAAATTCTGTTACACAACTATATCATTGAGAGCCTGACGACTGTATTTGTATTTTAGTGTGATAAAATATACCCTCAAAATGACAATTGGAACTGAGATTTTAAGAAACCAATCTCTCAAATCCTATTATGTCAATCATTAAAAATTATTACGTTATTTTAAAAACATTGCTCGTTTGGCTTCTAAATAACTATTGTTATTTTACGATGATTTCGTAACTATTTTTCATACGTTATATAAATAAAGTTATTATATTTTATTTACATGGATCTTATAATAATAATAAACTTATTTTGAGTCATTTTATTCAGATATATGATGACTTAAAATATTTTTCCTCTGCTAAATTATGTGTGGTTACACATTTTGTATAGTATATACTTTATTAATGCATATTTTCAGACAGAGAAAAAATGATAAAAAAAATATTAATAAATAAGGCTTTTTTTTAATTCTTTGTTAATTAATAATCAAAATGAAATCATTTTGCCTCTTATAAATTAAATAAATTTCCATATTCTTTTTCGTCGTAATCTACTTTATTATAAATTAACAACTGAGCAATAACTATGTAATAATGTACAAATTTTAGCCTACAAACAATTCATAAGTACATTAGATAACCATTTGTAGATTAATAAAAGAAAAACAGTTTATATTTATTTTTCTAAAATATTTTTAACATTCCACTTTTATTATAAATTCTAATCCAGAGACAACATTCACAAAGAATTCTATTATTTTTCCGCCATTTTAATGATATATATTTTAAAGCAAAAAACAAGAGAGAGAGAGAGGGAATTTAAAAAAAAGATATAAAGCCTGAAAAACAAAAACATTAATTATTTCTGTGTACTTTTTCCGATTATAAACTATACAATATCCGAAATTATTTTCCAAACACCGAGAGGAAATAGAAAAAGGACATCCTTGTAAATCGAATCTGAATTTAAAAGCTACACTCATGTTATTAAATCCTTCTTATTTCTTTTACTTCCATGGGAAGATGGTACAGCAATTTAGAACTGGAACGAGGATGGAGTTTTAATCCGAATTCTAACTTCCCCCATTCATTGCTAGGGAGCGCCCGATTAAGGAAACTGAAATTTATTTCGAAAAATAAAAACTTTGGCTAGCGGTGGGGAGCGAAGGGGGAAATGGAATGTGTCATCAAAGCGATGGCACTAAATTTTTGCTATAAATTACAATTTTAATGGAGTCCGCTTCCTTTGCTCTTAATGACAAGTATGGCGCATATTAGAAATGGAGGGAAATGAAAAAACACTGAGAGGAGTCTGATAGAAATATTTTTCTACTTTTTTCATTATGCTTTTGCATGAGAAGGGGTTATATACTTAGTAAAATCGCTAAAATAAGGTATATACAACTGGAACAAAACAAGGTATAGCAAATGCTATTTTTCATTCATAAATTACATCAAAAAATATTTCTCGGATGCAGCCGTGGACCCTGTCCCTGAGGATTATATCAGAGGACTGGAACTCCAAGATGAGCCTGGGCGTATGGCCAACAATCTCACCCTGTAAAAAACATCCTGCTCTGAAATATAAAGAAGTAAATGCCGGACTGTTCGTATATGTACCGGATATACGTACTCTGTACTAAATCTGTGGAGATAAGGACATTATCAAGTCAATAAAACTGTCTGGAATGAAATAGGCAGGACACCATCTGAGAATGATTGAACAGAGAATATTTCTTAAGGTCTTAAAATGTAAAAGACCAAAATGAAGACCAAAGAAGCGATGGAAGGACTGCCTGGAAAAAGACGTTGCCACATTTAAAATCAAAAATTGGAGGTTGATTTCTGGGAATAGAGTACAATCGCAGAGACTTCTGAAGAAAAGCAAGACCCACAAAGGTCTGTTGTGACAAGGCTGATGATGATTTTAAAGTATTTATAAAAATCCCTTTAAGCAATTATTTTTTATAATTTTTATAACGGAATTTTAAAAACTAAGCTTTATATAAATTACATTTACTCCTGTTAAAATGTCAATAAATTAAGAAATTTTTGAATATTTATAAAAAATTTAACTAATTAAATTCTTATAAAAAATATCAAAAACTTATTTGTTTTTTTATTTCTTGCAAAATGACTATGAAATAACATTTTATAAAAGCTTTATTTACTGCTTATTATTCGGCTTATTGAGATAAGAACTCACTCCTTCATAAACAATAAATAACTTAAAAAATTACTACATATATTTGTAATTACTTATAATTATTATACAGGATAATAAATTATGTATTCATTAATTTTTAAATATATACAACAAAATCAAAAAATGCTCATGATTATATTACTTGCGAATCTCTTACAAACAATAAAAATAGTCAAATAATAATGACATATGCTATTTCTAAGTTAATATACTTGACTTTGAACATGACAACCTAAATTCATTTAGAGATATTAGTGTAAAATGTGTGTGCGTGTGTGTGTGTTTGTTTCTAAAACGTTTCTATTTACATTCATTTTTATGTATATATATAAATGTAAATATAGTATATACATTTATAAAATTTATTTACATTTATATGCGTATATGTTTCTAAAGCGTCGCTATCGAGTAACAATTTATGAATACCAAGAATTTGTATCATGTACATTATTTTAAAAAAGCATTTCATTTTTAGAATTTATAAATTATTTCACTATGTTAAGTATTATAAATCACAATTTATAAATTATAAATAGTTGTTTATGCATGTGTGTGTGTTTTATTTCCATTTTTCACGCTATTAATATATAACAATTTAGTTATTATTCTAATTATAAATGCGACATATTTTCAGGTTATACTTAATTAATTCATGACTAAATTTAAGGAAATACTATTCATAAAAAACAGAAAATTACATTCAGAATTGAGATTTAAAAATATTTTCTATTTTAAAATAAAATTTATCTTTCCAAAAATAGAGAAAAACTAAATAGAACTGGAAAAGTTTGGTGTAGAATTCAAGAATGCTTATTAACCGAAAATACAATACATTGAAAACATAGGATATAAAATAATACAAAATAAAAATTTGTAACGAAATGTTTTTCAAATTACATCAACAAAATGGAGTCTTCAGTGTAGTAGGTTCTTCTATAAGGAATATAATAACAATGAATAACATAACAGAAAATGTAGAATGTTTAATTATATCAATTATGCGGCTAATCATTCTGACTGGAAGTCAGAATTAATATTTTTTTATAGAAAAGAGTCAAGAATGTGACCAAAGACAGAGGTAGAAATCTGAGAGGAGATTCAATTATACTAATTTATCTTAAGATTGGTCATCCGTGAGATTTAGATAAAAGTCAAGCTGTGCCTTTACCATATTTCAATTCTTTATTATTGAAGATATTCTAAAACTTCGTGTGCTGAATAATGTAACCCTAAAGTAAAAAAAAATAATAATAATCGTCTATTTTAGCAGTGTATTTATTCCTTGAAACACCAATCCGCTGACTCATTTTTTCAGAAATTTAAAACTAAGGAAAACTTTTCTGCAAAGAAAAGAGAAGCAACCGCTGAAATGAACCAGTTATTTTATCAATTGTATTATACAGATTTGTATTGGGTATGAGAGTATTTAACTGATAGTCTATTTTCACACATCACTGCTAGATATATATATAGAAATTTCACTGATGTACCTTTCTCCTCATGTTAATTTTCTTTTTGTTATTTTTTTCAGATATTTCAATTGATTACTTTGGTTACAAACATCAAAAATTTTTCTTATTTTACTTTTACTCACATAAAAGAATTCCAAGATTTGAAATTCATGAAATTTAGAGAATAGCAGAAGATTCTAAATTTAAATTTAATCAAAAATAAGATACATACACACATTTATTTCCTTTGAGTAAATGGTGATCTCACTTGATTCCTTTTATTCTAAATGTAGATCACTTTTAATGTATATTGTGTTTCAAAATAACTTTAAACATACTATTAAGAGAGCATATTTAAAACCTATTCACAAAGTTTAGTCATAAACAGTAATTATTCAATCTTAAATTAAGCAAACAAACCATAGTTAAAAAATCCATTCAATAGCTCAGTCATATATTTAAAAATCCAAATGGATTTTAAAAATTATCTTCCATGTTCTTGAGTATAATCAACTTATATTCTTTGGTTTTACAAAATTAAATGTATTTAGCCACAGTTTTCTTAGATTTCAATATTCTGTTAAATATTTATCCTAAACATATCAAACCCTTAGACTGAAGGTCCCCATCTAATTATCTCTCGTGTGCAAAAATGATCGTGAAGCGACAAATAAACAAAATTAAACCTGTAGATCTATCTTAGAATAGAAAGAACAATACTTATAAGCACGTAATCTTTTATTAAATAATTATAATCAATAAACATTGCGATCATTAGAAATATGACTGTATTTACTTTTTTGTTTTTTCATTACATTCAACAAATGAACAAGCTGTGCTAGCTCTGACTTCGCAGATTTCAGACTATTTCAGCGGCATGTCGGTCTTTCCGATTATAACTTTAAATCCTCTCTATCCATTACGAACTAGGAAAGGGGGAAATGAACGTCCTGTCAAAATTTGACAACCCGACTTCAAAATCCATACTCCAGAACAGAATAACCGGTACTGGGAAATTAATAAATGACTGATCTTGTGACTTTGTCGAATAGCGTGGTTTACGGATTAAAGGAATTCTCAAACGGAATTCACTAACTACCCTTACTATGTTTTGGAACTTTATCCTGGTAAGCATTAAAGCCACTGGAGCAATTTTAGAATTTATGCGAGTTTGATCTTTAATTCAACGTTTTGGAAAATCTACATTCGTTCAAAACTTGTAGTTGATTTCGAGCTTTTGATTAATAATAGCATAAATTATGTTGTCATTTAAGTTGCTAAATATCATTCAAATTCAAAAGATTAAACAGTAAACTTAAACTGGACTGAAGTGTTTATTGACGTTTAATTAAACTGCAGCGAATTAAATTTTTAACTTATGCTTGACTTCATTGATTGTGAAAGAAACATTTAAAATAAATATACAGAAAATAAAAAAATATATATATTAAAAAGAAAATATATATATACCCCTATTAAAAATATTTAAATGATCTTTGTTACAATTGCCAATTGTTTTGCAAATTAAAAATTTGCAGATGTTTATTTGTTGAGATAATAGTTTTTTAATTGATAGTCCATGCGTAATACTCATTGGAGTTTCAAAGTATGCAGCATCGGTTGGAGAATAGAATAAGAAAATTGTTAAATAGGGCATGTGGTCTTCTTTTACAGACATATATGACTTGCAGCATTTCATACTTAAAATAAGGCAGTTTATGATTCCCTGGGGCAATTAATCTCCTTCGTTTAGTAACACTGTTTTCAGATCCTGATTGGTTCTCGGATGTGGGTTGCGAGTTTCCGTCGCTTTCCCCAGAGCACCCGGACATACACTATAATTTTGACCTGGGTACAGGGAAGCTCACTGGTGCAAATGTAAACACGTTCATAAAGGGTAAAGCCTGGAAATCTGCTGGGCTAACCCATCCGGTGAATATAATTCCTTTCTAGAAATTCGTCGACCGGAAAAGCTCTTTGTGGCTCCGTGTTATGGTTCATTAAAATGAACTCAACACCAATTGCGACTCTAAAATGGGGTAAACAAGACTGCAAGGCCTCATCCCTGTACATCGTAGCAATCACATTCCTAAAAAAACATGGAGGGTTGTAGGGCAGTTTAACATGAATCATGATCTTATCATTAAACCTTATAATGTCCATAATGATTTATGTACATAATGATCTATTTCGCGGTCGTTGTAAGATAAGTAGCCGGTGCCTATTCTCTCCATATGAACGCACGGCGGGAATTTGTGATTAGGCTGAACCAGGACTCATTAGTGACGAGTACCACCACTCATTGATTTACACTACAATTTCTATTCTCTCTGCACCAGAACTTTAATGTGAATAGAAGTAAACGGGACACAAATCGCCGGACTTCATACGGACAACCCTCTCGCATGAAATCTTCTGGAAGAGTACACCCTTAAAATTCCTCGTTTGTTCAAAAACAAAAGTATTCCTTAAACCATAAAGAAGTCATGTAAGAGCTGAGAAGATGTAGCATCCCCAGAATAGACAAATGACGATCATCTTCTGTCATCATGGCTCTTGGATGATCTTGTGTCCGGGCTTTCGCTCAATAGATTAGTTCTCCTCTGCAACTGTTTCTTTAAGTTGCTCACGTTGATGGGCGTTGAATTGAACTCTTTATACGACTGGACTTGAGAATGGCTTGCTTCAAGACTCCATACAATTCGCCACCTGATTTAATCTCCCAACGTTTGTAAGTACTCATTTTTATTGTTAAAATTAGAATTCACTCGATTGCTGCATAAAAACACCAAGACATTCTGCGAGGTGTGTAGTGAACGCAAAGCCAGTTTTGTGACACGCTCACCTATTCCTTTACTAGCTCCTCCCACACATATTTGAACACTTACGTATTCGTTGCACATGATTTGTAATTTTCTTTCGAAGTAGTAGTTTTACATTTCATTCAGTTCTTTTCAAAAAATCCGACAAAACATTGAAATTCTCTTAATTTCGAACACCAATGTACTATAACAATCTACTTAATTTCCAGATTTGCAATAGGAATATGCAGTAAGTAGACACACAAATTGTATTTCACCAGCAATTCTGAAATACTCGTAGGAATTCCAAAATCATACTTTCACACTGCATAAAAATCGAATAAATTTACTGAAACAATCAATAATTTTTAACCCCTTCTGACAATAACAATAAAAACATCTTCCTAGTAAAGCATATGTCGCTGATTCTGTGAAACTCCAAACTATCCCTATTTTAACTGAAAAATTATCCTTTTTGAAAGGGTCGTAAATACATAAATAATCTTCTTTGAAATTTAAAAGCTTTTGATAAAATTATCTCAGGAATTCTAGAAAAATCATTAAACATGCGCTACAGAAGCTTTCTATATCGCTCTTACACTATATATATAGTTTATTTTATCATACTTTATGCCCAAATAAATTTCCAGTGAATCCCATATCTCTATCTTTTAAGTCGCTATAAACACTGCTTGAAGATGATTATATTGTAAAAAATATAAGTAGGATAATGATATATCACGTTGGGTTTACAAGACCAAAGTGACTAATTTACAAAATCTAATTATTAGATGTATTAATACTGAAGAAAAAAAGCATTATTGGTCTTCAATAATTTCTTTCCGCTGAGCTGGCAGCCGAAAGATTAGCGCTCTTGCCTTCGACTCACCATTTTGTGAGGTCGAATCCCACCTTGGGCATGGATGTTTGTAGTGGTTCGGAATCCACTTTAAGCCGTAGGTCCCGGTCTAATTAGCCCTCGTGTACAAAAAAATGACCGTTAAGCGACAAACAAACCTAACCTAATTTCTTTCTCTAGACATTTGATCAATTGCTTATGACTTTTAATTATTTACCCTTGTAAAATTTCAAATAATATTTTTAACTGCTACACATCATGGCTACTATTAATCCTCAAAACCTAGAACCACGAATTATTAGTCGAGGTTTCCAATTTTTAGATTATTTTATTTTAAATACTATATTTCTTGCTTTAATATTCAAAACATGGTAAATGCAGTATATAAATATAACAGGAACAAAAATTGAAATTTTTTTATAAAAAAATAGCATTATTTTAAATAATTCATTTATAAGGCAAGGAAATTTCTTTCAAATATCATAATAATAGTATATTTATACCTTAGCATTATTTTCATGTTATTATAATATATTTTTTAAAAATTACAAGTTCAATATGAAATGAGGAAATTAAGTAAGCTATATATGTTTATACTTAAATGATACATAAATAAACAAAATCATCTAAAAGGTTCCACAAGGAAACTAATGACACAAAATTATAAAAAAAATTAAACCCTCAACTTCAGCTTAAAACTCATTTCCTCATAATTTATTAATAAACTAATTAGCTAATTGATCATCATGCCTTTCAAATTAATTTAGGAAAAGTTACAAAAAAGACAGAAAATATTTGTATAAATATTTTGTACACATACACAATTACCTAGAATAGAATCATTAATAATGTTTCCTTTTTCGTCGATTATCCTTCGTTAATATGATTAGTTTTGTTAGGGAACGGCAAATTTTATAAATTGTTTCGCTTAAAGAGAAAATAATTTAGAAAATTGCGGATAAAAATTTGTTTACCATCTGCATTTTGTTACTTCAAAGAATGGTTAGCAAAAATCCTGCACTAACCAAGATAAATATCAAAAACATTATCCAAATCTTATCATTTACCTAATTTTTAAAAAGGTTCACCAAAAGTGCTGAATAATGACGAAATTTAAGTTTTTTTTTTTCTTTACTTCCATTTAGTTTAAAATAATAAATGTTTATTATTGCAGAAAAGCAGGAAAATCTGCGCTAAATTTAAACTAAAAAATAGAGAAAATTAAAATCGTGAAATTTTGCCTAGTTGCACTTTTTATTGTATAGTTTTTTTAAAAAGAATTGAAAATTTATATTAAATTTATTCTTTCAATGCAAAAATTAATAATTAAGTGAATCAGTATTTCCTATAAATTCAAATTCCATGCTTAGAAGTCTAAATTTTTCAACTTTAAGTATTTTCCTTTAAATAATTTTAGCTGTAATTATATTCACAAGAACTATAATAATTAATAAAATATATTGACTCACAGAATTAATAAATAACAACAATTTAACAAAAGCAGATTTATTTTAAGATCTATGATTACATTATTTTGATCATAAAAAAAACAATTCGACTGGGATCAACGATTTTAAGTGAATTTCGAACTATTTAAAATATCTACAAATGAGGTGGGAATCATACCCAAAAACTATTGACCTAAAGGGCAGAACATTAACCATTCAGAAAACGGTTCACCAAAACGTTTGTTAAGTTTTATTACTTTAACCTATCAAACATTATTACCTTAACCAATCAAATTAATTATTCAATAGAAAATTATCTTATCAAGTAATAAAAAAAAATCTGAGTTTTTAACCTTAACATTATATGCATAAAACTTATCATCAATTAATTATTTTTAATGAAACTGAGAAATGTCATATTACATTCATTTGCTTTCCTTGTGACATTTTCATAATCAATGTATCATAGAATCAATAAAATATCTAATTAATTTTATTTCCACAAAACTAAACCATTAAAATATTATATATAATCAAAAAACATTCAAATATAGAGGACGTAGGACTTTTCCTAACATTCTAAGCAAAACGTTCTGAACACAAATGCTTTTAATTTTCTTTCTATCCTGGTTACTCAAGAATAGAAAAGTAACCAAAAATTAAATGAATTCATAAAAAAGAAAGATAATCTTTTAAGAAATCATATATATATATATATATATATATATATATATATATATATATATATATATATATATATATATATACTCAATTTTAAATTATTAATGAATATTCTAAACCACAACCTATAATCAAATATTTTTCCAGAAATATAACAGATTAATTTTATACTTGAATGATAATAGTAAACTGGAACTTTTCTCACGAATTATGGTGATTTTACTAAATTAAAATAACAATGGGTCGTTTTTGCTTGCTAATGAATTTTGATTAAAAACATGTGGAACCTTAATGTTATCTAATGAAATGATTTTGTTTATTTTAAATAATTTATAATACTTAAGTAAGCTGTTCTAGAGTGTACATTATTTTTACAAAATGATCTACTAAAATAGCTGTATTCACGTTAAATCGTTCTTCAGAGCACAATGTTCTAATAAAAAAAGCAGGTATTTTGAAAAGTTCTTCAATTCTTTAAGAATATTAAATTTATAATTAATATTTTCCTGGAATAAATTGCTTTTCTTGCTATAGAGATCAATTTTTTTCTCTTTTTCCTTTTATCTTTTAATTGGAATTTTTCAAAAATATTTAAAGGGAAATTTTACTGTCTTTAACAGTATTATGGCTGCTTTTAAAAAAATCTTATTTCATTTAAAAATTTAATAAATATTTCTTTAATCAAAATTAGTTTTTTTCAGTTGTATTTTTACTTTAATTAATTAATAAAATTATTTAATTTTTATTACTTACTTGAATCACTTAATCAATATTTTCTAAATATTATGGAAAATATTGATAAAAATATAGTAAAATTACTTCTGTCTTAAAAATATCACTTCTTTTCACTAAAGATTTCCTTTAACCAGCATAATTACTAGTAAGGAAAAAAAAAGTTCCTCTCAGTAGTGTTGTTACTCATAATACTTGAAAATGCCAAGCTCGCTCTGCCGTTGGCAATGAAAATTTAAGTCAGTAGGGTGCGCCTTTCGCTTAATCAGGGCACCACGAAAGTACGACTATGCTCAAAACTCTTCCAATAGATGGCACCATCAGTTGATCCACTCTCAATTTTGACACTGATCTGAAGGATTGATTGATTTTCTTCAGACCATTTTACCCATGGTAACTGTTCATTGGCCAACCATAGGACTTTCGATTCCACAGATTTAACGAGAACGTATATCGCATGTATTCGGTGGGTCTTTTGCGGTCTTAGGAATCGATTACCGCCCTTCCAGATGGAAGACCAGTGCCCTAACCACTAGGCTACCACGGCTCTCTACTCTGAATAGTCAAAATACTGATCAGACACAATCAGCCATTCTTCGTAGTGAAATAATATAGGGAATATACTCTCAATAAAATCCCTATATTATTTCATTATGAGACTTACAAATAATAACTACCCACTTTCAGTAAGTAACTGATGAATGCCACTTATGACTTTTTCCTAACAGCCATGATCCATAAATTTTCCTTAATAGAGCTTTTAAGGAATACTCAGGATGTTAATTTGGATATCATTCAGATTTCTACATTAAATTCCTATTTTCAGCGTTGCATTTAAAGATGCCTCAGGATTTTAATGCCCGTCATGTTACAATGTGAGCTATTGAATGCATCTTTACCATATGCATTATAATAAAATTATGTAGACTCAACTTAATTTATGAATTTTTCTCATCAATAAATTGTCATTTTTATCATAAAGCTTTATAACGATTAGAAATATAGGGGATATATACGAGTTTTATTTATTTATTACATATAAGAGTTTCCATTTATTTTTTACATTTTTTTTTTCAATTGATTGCCGAGTTAACACATGAATGGTTATCGCTATTTTCTTCAGGTCAGCTGTTCATAGGTATGATTCTTACCTGGGTATTCGTGCCTGTAATAGTACAGAAAGCACTTCAAGCTGTAAATCTAGTAATAGATAGTGTGCACAACTTAACCATAGAGTGAGAAACCAACCAATCTTGATTTTTGCCATTTCAAAGTTAAACAATATAATGTTTTGTGTACCAAAACGTATATATTAATACTTACTTTAAAATATTTCTAAAAATTTTTATTTTTAAACGGCAAGTTTCATTGGAAAAAAACTTTGCATTTCATCAGTTTAAGTAATTTATATGACGACAAAGATAATTTCGTTCCTTTAATCACTATGATTAGCTTTTCTATTCAAAAAGGAGCAATATTCTTTATCAAAATTAAGAGATAAAGAAATTAATTATTTTTATAAGATATAAAATATATTTAATTAAAAAATTCTAATTAAGAAAATCAAATAAATACGAAAACGTAATAAACTCCATTTATAAGTAGAAAGTAAAAAATGATTTATTAGTTCTAATAGTTTTCAGAAATAAAATATACAAGCTTTAAAAAGTTATTTACAAATATAATAAATAGAAGGCATATTGTCTTCTGACTTAACATTTAGAGAAATTTTTTAGAATTTCACTATCAACCATAGGACTTTAACTTTGAATATGAGGAAAAATTATATTAATTAAGATTTGATTTATTTCATTTATTTAATAAATAATATTATTTTACATAAATAGCATTGTAACTCAGTTGATGGATTATTTACCGAACAGTTTAAGTTCAAAAATTCAAATAATGATTTCTGACTACACATTATATGCTATATAAT
The DNA here is from genome assembly GCA_030067965.1 of Latrodectus elegans. NCBI lineage: Eukaryota > Metazoa > Arthropoda > Arachnida > Araneae > Theridiidae > Latrodectus > Latrodectus elegans. The sequence goes on from CM057812.1 coordinate 26,839,591, forward strand.
ATATTTATATAAAATGGTCATATATATATTGTGTTTGAAATAGTTAAAACAATAAATTAGAATAAATTTCTGAATGTTCTGTGTTTAAATATCAAATGCGTACTTGTATTTTTCAGTCATTAGGATAATAGATTTTAAGTTTTCTAAATGTAAGTATAAATCACATATACTCCACTTTATCATATAATTAAAAATAACAAGTACATTAAGTCTAATAAAATACTTGACAAGAATAAGTACGATATAAAAGCACCTATTTTATGAATGGTAGTCGAAAGAGAGTAATTATTCAGGAAAGAAAATTTAAACTGTCTACTCAAAAATATCTTAATATAATTTCTCTTTATCAATGCATTCAAATACAAATTATTACTTTAAAGATTTCATTTTTTTTTTCATAGCAATAAATCTCAGAAAATGAATTTGGAGAAAATATATTTTTACATAACTGAAATATTTTAAGGACAGTATTTAAATATCAATATTTTTCATGAAGGAATTTGATCAATTCTACGCAAAATATATGAAACTAAAACAAAATATTTTGATAAGGATAATGAAGAGAAATAATTTAAATTAATAAAGATTTCTGATGTTATTATGTAAACAAATACATTTTAGGAAATATATAAATTTCTAATTTGCATTCACCCCATTACATTCTAAATTAATTATTTATCTGTATTGTTTAAGTGAATAAAAGTAAAAAATTAGAAGTTTTATGAATAAAATAAAAAGGAAACATTTCAATTAAATTAAATATTTTAGTTTTTACATTGTTTTTTAATTAATTGTTTTAACTTCTATAAAAAAATTTATATTAGTTTTAATTCTTATAAAAATTAAAACATTTTTAGTGTTTGAGGGAAAACTTACATTTTATAAAAAAAATTATTGAAATATCAGGAATAAACAAATTTTCTCGCCTTGATAGCGCTTTCATTTTATGTAAATATTATTCAGTATTTCAGTAGAATTCAGAATAACCAAAAAAATATTTTTTCCTGCCATAACAATCCAAATATTATAAAGAAATGTTTGATTAGATTATAAGATAATATTTATTGAAAAAATATTTATGTAATATAAATTATAAATATTTAATCAAATATTCAATCAATGAAACAGGAGTAAAATATCATATAAGTGCTTATAAGGTGAATTAATTATATCAGAATTTGAAAATGCTGAAATCAAACGCGCGAGTTATAAAAACATCAATTAATTAGATTAAAGTTGATTCTTTAAGTAAAAATAAATATTATATTGTTAAAAACTTTAAAAAAATATATAAAGAATATAAACGACCCCAACTTCTACCTGTAAAACGCCTGTGAAATAGCTTCATATTAAGAAATCAGAGAGAAAAAGTTTTAAATGGGAGTAGGCATTTAACGCCATCTATTTTGTAAAGTTAGAAGCAATTTAAGAAATTTAGGAAAGCATTCAAATATTAAGTTTTCAGTAAATTTCTATAAGAAATAAAATAACATACATACTGATTTCAGTTTCCAATAATAATTATTTAATTTAAATTTTATTTTTCTTAAATATGTATCATAATATTTTCAATATATAATTTATTTATATATAAATATATATATAATAATTTTTTACATATAGGTTATCATGCGAAAATTTCTTTTAAGACATGCTTTCTATGTACCTACTGATTATCTTGAAAAAATATATGATTTCATTTTAAAATTTAAAAAAGTTCTTATTATTAAAGAAGTAATACCGTTTTGGATTAATAATATTATTTCTCAAATTATTTTTTTAAAAAATTATATATTTATTTCAGCTTTAAATTAACCTCAGAATATAATAATCGTGTGAATTTTTCTATCCAGTTTCACTGATATATAAATTCTTTTACAGTTGCTTGAAATGTGAATGAAATTTTACACTTCAAACAACCATGTTTCCCGTTTTCCTTGAAACGGGAAACACGCATATTTGTTATATTTTCAAACCTCACATTATACTTTTTTTTCCCATTAATGTATTACTTTAAATTCCATATTTGTTTATTATATCAATTTACAAACTTGATATAAAATTCAAAAGAAGTAGTTTGAAAGAAAAATCTCTAATTCATACGCTTTCAAAAAATTTCCTACCTGTGCGCTAAATTAATTTGTCTTTTGAATTGTAATTTCACATGAATTTTGTAAGCTTTAAAATCCGTTTAAATAGTATTTATTGATATAATTTTTTTAATTTGATTAAAGTCACTGAGTACTGTTACATTGTAATAGCATATTTGTTATTCTTTTATATTCTTGTTTAGAGGCTTTCGGGGGGAGTAAGGATATGTGACGATTATTTTTTAACAGTATTTACTATTTACATTTATTTATTCAAAACGTTTTTTGCGGTATGAATGTGGTCCAGTGTATACATCAGCTAAAAAAATGTCGAATGAGCTTTAAAATTTAAAATTTCCTTTAGTAGTTATTACGCACTGAGTTAGATTAGATTAGATTTAAATTTAAGATAAGGTGGTTCCAAAAGAACCTAGCACCACGACCACAGGTCTATTGTACTATACCCCTCAGAAAGCTTTATTTGAAGAGACCAGTAACTGAAGCAAAATTCAGCAGACATTTTACAGGAATTTCCTGCATTATCCAAAGTTCAATCAAGTGCTGACCCAGGTGATCAAATCTATGTGCAGAAAAGGTTTCACATTCACATAAGATGTGTATTGAAGTTTCTTCCATATAATGACAACCTCTATAAGCGGGATCATCTGAAACTCCCATTATGGTGAGCTGTCTTTTAACAGCAGTGGCAGTGTCCGGTAAGCAGTCCCACTGCTTTCCTTATACTGCTTCTATTGAGCTTTAATAATTCTTTTTCCTTTTACTAGGGCACGTGCTATTTAATAGCCTTGCTTGTCTTTGATCATTGGCATAACGCATTGAGTTAAGAATCCGAATAGAAATGTGCAGTGAAAATTGAAAAAAGCACTCGTTTCTGTGACCAAAAACAATATTTTACAAAATACGAAAAATAGGAAGCATTGCAAAACAAATTAATGTGAATAGGTGGGAAAAAAATAGGTTCCTATGCTGTAAAAATCATTCCTTTCCCCCTGTTGCACATAAGCAACAATTTTAAAAATAAGTTCGTCCAGTTCTTGAAGTGAGCAAAATTCCAAAGACGTGAGCATCGCAGCAAAGTAGCTTTACAGGAAGTTTGAATCAGCGTTGGTTGATAAAGTTGACTGTAAACAATGTGATCAACATTTTGAAATGAAACTTAGCCTGTGTTTTAAATCAAACTGAGAACAATAACCTGATAGGTTTCCTTAAATTCATTGCTAGCGTTTTCAACACAAGTGCAGAAAAAATTCGCTGAATAAACAGAATAAAGATTTTATTTGGGTTTGGTGTAAAATCGCGTACCCCTTAGTTTTAGCAAAATAGTTAGCGATAAAACCTGGTAAAAAAAAAAAAAAGTTTTAGTTTATGGCATTCACCATCTTGGGCGCCAAAAAACGTCAAAAAATCAAGGGTTACCCGATTTTAAACTTTTACTTTTTATTTATTTAAATAACATAAAAGAGAGACAAAGAAGTGTGAGGTAAATATTAAATATGTGCAATTAAGAAAACTTTGAAAAATTAAACATCAGTAACAGCAACAAATTTAACTCATTTATGCAGTATATTATAGAAACAGATCCTACAATCTCAACCTTTCATAACAGAAACATTTTTTTTCTCCAGGTTATTTATTAGATCTGATATCCAAACTATGGTCATCCATCATTTATTTCAGAAACAACTTGCTAGATATGAAAGTCACCTAAAGCTAAGCTTATTCCAATTTCTGGCGTGTGTGCATTGTAGATATAGGGGGTCTTTTTACCATAGAAAAAAATATGCAATATTAATTAATATATTCAAGTAGGTATTGCGAAATTTCTCATCAGCTAAAATCGAATCAATGCCTTCATTTAAGTGACGTATCTATTAATATGAAAGTCAAAAATATTTGTAATATTTCGCAAAGAGTAATTTTCATGAAAATTAAATGAATTTTTTTATAGAAAATAATTTAAATTCAAAAGTCTATAAATTACAAAAACTTGTTGCATCTATAGTAACATTTTGTCCTCCCTTATGATGTATATTCTTCATTGTACTTTAAAGCATGATTTTTTTTTCATTAACAGAAATCGAAATAAATTCTGCAAAAATTTGGGAAAAATTTAAAATAATAAATGAACTTATTCTTATAAAGATCATGGTTTTTTGTAGTTTGAAGTTAATTTTCATAAGTGTAACATTAAAACTATGCTATGCCTTTAAAACAGAAAACATTTTATAAAGTTAAATACAGTAAAAAAATAACATAAAAAATAGAGTAAAATTTTAATTTATTTTTTAAAAACTATTCTAATTTTTTTATTAGCTTCATGTGCAATAATTCTTTATAATAAAGCCTTGTATTAAATTAATTACATAAATTGAAAATTAAAAAAATTATTTTTGTTCAATTATTACATTATGTACTTTATAATTGTCATGATATAGCTTTTATTATTTAATCTTTTAAGCTTGTATATTTATGTAGCACATATTATTTGGGAAAATATATTATTTACAAATTGAAATAGAAAATCATTTATTAAAACTCATTTATTGCAACATAACACTTACATTAATAATTAATATCAGTGGATTTAGGAAATTATATTAATTTTAATAACTGAAATAGGATTTATCTCATTCACAAATAATATAGTAAACTCATTTTTCAAATGAACCAACTTATTCATTTACTGATTTTGAGCCCTATTCTACAATTGTTACAACATCTAGAGAATATATGAGTTTATAAATGAATTACCTTTTAACGTTTCTTTGTCAACTCTTTTATTCTATGAAATTTAAGTGTTTAAGGCTTCATGCAAACACATATTGTTTTTATTAGCTTAAATTTATAGAAAAAAAAAGAGAAATCATGAGCATATCCGATCATAAACACGCCATGGTATATGTGACGATGAGAGCAACATTCATATCACAGAATAACAACTTCACGTTGACAGACACTGTTCCCGATTAATACAGGATACAAATGGAGCTGCATTTTTCCACCAGGAAAGGAAGTTGTTCCTTCCTGATTCCCAGAAAATAATCCCATCCATAACAGCCACGTGTGCTGTGTAATCCGTCAAGAAGAATCATTACTGTTGTAATTCATCTAGATATCAGTAGCTACTATCTTTGAAAGGCAATTTTCGCACATTTGGCACAATTCCTGGACCTTGATGAGAACTCCCAATAAAGCCATCTGTCATCGGCAGATGCCTGAGTCAGCAGAATAATATGCCATCAATAGCTTCAAGCGTGAATTTTATATCTAAGTGACGTAAATCTGAATTAATTAGTGGTCCGAAACGAGAGAGAAAAATGAAGTGCTTGCTATATGGGAACTAACACAAAAGGAATAATTTTTAAAATATTTTCGTTTATAAACTTATGATTAATATAGTTGACATTTTCAACCGACTACTATATATACTATATATTTCCTTTTAATTTTTGACTCTATATTATTTTGAAATAGAATAATAACTTAATCAATGTCATTATTTCTCATTGTAATTATTACTTTAATTGTAAATGACCCCTAAAATATTCAAACATTGGAAAATTAGAGTGCCTGTATTCGAGTAGATGTGTATGTTGTTGTTTTTATTTTAGTATAATTTTCTAAAATAGTTTTTATCATCACTCATATATTTCTACTATAGTTTTTTTCTAACTCTTAATAGTGTTTTGACGAATAATTCAAAAGAGAACCTTAAAAGATTCTCTTTTACATCATTCGTTAAAAAACTATGAATTGCATTTTGTAAAATAATCACTAAGCCACTTATAAGCCATTATGAATTGTAAAAAAGGTCAAATCTATAACATAACCGCATCATAGTTTTAACTTTAAAACTAGAAAACATTTTTCTTTTTCATTATTTATCATCAATCAGAAAAAATATATATATAATAAGAGTTCAAACACAAATTTTGTAGTTATAAAAATTCCCTTTTACTAAAAATATATTTAAATGCATATTTTATACGTATATTCTTAGTAATTAATAATATATATGTAATATTAAAATTTCCATAACTTGATTCAAAGCAGAACATATGCAGAAAATCTAATATTTTATCGAATATCTAATATAAACTAAAATATTTTAAAATAATTTTTAATGATATTTAAATAACATTTCAAACTGAGGTAATTTTACTGTATTTCGTTAATTCATTCATAATATTTACAAAGATTTAGGAGCTAACTTGTTGAGATATATATATATATATATATATATATATATATATATCAATGTCCTTTTTTTAACTTAGACTAAAACATTAATTTATATTATTAATTGGATTGTGTTCAAAATATTTATTATTTATTTAGATTAATTTGGAAGGAAGGCCTTTAATGATTTTTAAAGTTAAAATACATAACAAGTCATAATTTTAAGATGTTAACAGTAAATTCGAATACAGTTAAAGCAAATGAATTATGCATGCTTTAATTTACACAAAAGGATTGATATTATCTATCTAAAGAATTTTACTTCAAACTAGTAATTATTTACTTTGAATTATTGAATTATTTACTTATTCAATTTCGATATTTATTTGTTTAGAAGGTTTACTTTAAAAATTCATCATTTAGCACTTCATAAATGTTATCTGTATTTTTTTAACTGAGTTTCAATCAAATTTATTTCCTAAATTAATTTTCACTTAGACAACAGTAAGTTTTGCATCAAAATTCAAAATTTCCACAAAATTCCTATTTTCAGTTTTATTGGTAATGAATAAATGGAATATGTATTTTGAGATCAGCAAAATAACTTATGTACAATATAATCGGTTAAAAAAATTCATTCATTTTTTAAATTATTAACATAATAAAAATTAAAACAATTTATTAACCTTTTTCTTAATTAAGAATTTCTTAACTCTAATAACTGAGTAAAGTTAATAAAAATAATAAAAAGTTTAAAAAGAAATGTATTGTACTTTACACTATACCAGATTGAACCTTTTATGTACCAATAATACAACCAGAATAATGTAGTTTAAAAGAAAGATATTTTTAAATCATTTGAAAGTTCATTGATATTAATTTTTGAATAAAAAATTATGTTATTTTCTGAGTTTTTCAATCATTTTCCATCACTTTTTTTATTTTGCTTCAATTTTACTGCAAAATGCACTTTATCACAATTGCATTTTAAATATTTGATGGTACCATTTATGTTACACAGCACTGTGGATAAGTTAAGTTGTTAAAATTGCTTTAAAGCTATTTAACATCAAGTTAGTAGGTAAAATTCATGTGTAGCAATGTAAATAATCCCCTGTAAACTTCTGTTGATTTAATCACTGTTTCATGGTTTTTCTTTATTTTGCATCCATTTTACAGCAAAATACACTTCATCATATACCTACTTTTTATATAATTGATAGTACCATTTATGTTACACAGCAATATGAATAACTTAAGTCCTGAAAATTCCTGTAAAGCAATTTAACATCAAGCTAGTAGGCCAAATTCATGTGTAGAAAGGGGAAAAAATCCTTTAAACTGTTACGGATTCGATCACTTTTTCATCATTTTTGTTTTTTATTTCGCCTCCCTTTTACAGCATAATACATTTCATCACACCTACTTTTTAAGTAATTAATAATACCATTTCTGTTACACAGCACTGTGGATAATTTAAGTTCTGAAAATTGATGCAAAGCTATTTAACATCAAGTTAGTAAACCACATTCATGTGTGTATCATGGAAAAAAATCCTGTAAACTTAACCCAAATGATGTACTTGCCTCCAGAAAATCATACTCTAATATTACTATTAATATAACTATTAATAAGTATTGTATCCACAGCTTATACACACTCTGACAGAGATTTTTAATTAATTTTGAAGCTTCAAATGAAATTTTTATTGTTTTATAAAATAGAAATAATGTTTTATAAAATAGAAAATTCGTATATCACAAATTTTATTCTAAAATTATGGCGTTTTTAATACAAAATACTAACGTTTTTGTATAAAATAGAAGAATCCACAAAATGAAATATATAATATAATAAAAATTCTGAATCTCGATGCTTTTATTCCTCTTAAAAACAACTCATTTCCATCATATTTATTAAAATAAAACCAAATAATTAATTACATATTTTGTATCACTTTAAAATGGTTAATAAGTAGAAATGTTAATAATCTAATTTTTTTTTCTAATCTTATAACATTAAAATTTTATTTTTTAGAGACAATGTTAATATTAATAAAATTAATTGTTTTAAAATCGGTGTTATGCATCTATAATCAGTTTAAGTAATAGCAACTGAAGTATTAACAATATTAACAGTTTATTAGTGCAACTAAATACAGAGGTATCACATTATTTTTTGCTCTTAAATTAGGGATAAAATTGTTATACACATTTGGACAACTGATATATTAATTTTGCGCTTATGAAATCAAATGCATAAGGAATAAAGTCAAATATTTAATTAAACTCACAAAAAGAATGATGTGACCAATTTCATTTTTACATGAGAAATGAAGTGACTGTACATGTGAAATAATGTGACCATTGTTTTTATCCACTCCTATATCATGATGAAAATGGAAATTAAGTGAACAACTTCATTTTATAAGGTTACAAATTTCAGATATTTAAAAGACTTAGTTATTGAAATAAATCAACTGCATAAAAAATCTTACTTTTTATACTCTTTTTATTCTGAAAAACTTTTATGACACTTTTCTGATTACTGATGACAAATACTAATAACATTTTTATATTATTGTTAAGAAATAGTAAATTTACATGCTATTTAATAAACGTATACAAACTGTGTAACAATAAGCATCAGATCTTATAAATGCTTTTCCCTATTCTTTCTTCTATACTGCATGAGAAATAACTTTTATAGAAATTTTAATGAAAGCAATTTTCACATTTGATTAAGTTCATTACTTATGTTGAATTTTCCTGTTTCAAATAATTTTAATTCAAGATCGTTAATTAATTATTAAAATAACATGCTTCTCCCTTTACGTCTAATATAACAAAGATGTGTCTTACATTTTACCAAATTATGAGCATCAATTTCATGTGATTAATTACCAAAATATCTTACGAAAATTAATCAATTTCACACGATCTCTATTATGAAGCATTTGATATTTTCACTATATTTTATTTTTACGTATAAAGTGCGGTTAAAAATTAAAATACAATGTGCATTTCAGAGATTATTTATTCATGAAATTTGATACTTCTGTGTGCAGAAAACTTATTATAATTTCCCTAGTAGATTCAAATTGAAACATAGTAATTAATCATTATTTTCTTAAAAGATAGTAACCATATGAAATTTTAATTATTTAATTAAAAATAAATTACTTTATCCCTAGAAATCAGCCAACTTTAGGGATAATGATTTTTGTATATTTTGCTTTATTTTTCTATTGTATAATTGAAATGCAACAAATGGAATGGGAAATACCTTGCTGATACCATCCTTATTTGGGTTTCTAATTCAATTTGCAATTTAATCAATCCCTAAAGTTCTATTCATACAAGCTACGGCATTCACAAATTTATACGAAAGGAAGAAGGTGCTGTGATATGCAAATGAATAGCTTTTCAGCGCATTCAGACAAAGTAGGCGCCAGTAACGACACCTACATTGTGTTTAAATGAGGAAATTGTTCAGCCAGTTCCTCATACGCAAATCGCATTTGAACATTGTTGCCTGGAGAAAAGTCGTTGTGATGCCTCGTGTAAGAAGGAGAAATGCGTACCAGCACTTTAATAAAGGTCAAATTGTAGCGTACCGGGATTGCGGTTTATCTTATCGCAGTATTGCTGCTCGCGTCGGTCGAGATTCAATGACTGTTAGCAGAATATGGAATCGATGGTTTTGAGACGGTAATACGGAACTCCATGCGGGATTTCAACGACCACCTATCACTAGCAGCCGAGAAGACAGGCATATTATCCGCATGGACGTAATGGATCCTGCAGCCACGTCACGAGCCGGGAGTCAAGAAACGGGGTCGTTTGGAAGACAACAAGTGTCTGCACGAAAAGTTCGACGACGTTTGCAGCAGCATGGACTCTCAGCTCGGAGACCATGGCTGCAGCTTTCCTTGACGCTGCGTCATAGACAAGAGCGCCTTCAATGGTGTGATCAACGACGAACCTGGGCGAACGAATGGCGAGACGTCATCTTTTCAGATGAATCCAGGTTCTGTGTACAGCATCATGATGGTCGCATTTGTGTTTGGCGGCATCATGGTAAACGCACACTGGCAGCGTGCATTTGTCATCGTCATACTAGCCCATCACCTGGAGTGATGGTATGGGGTGCCTTTGGATACACGTCTCGGTCATCTCTTGTTCGCATTGACGGTACTTTGAACAGTGCACATTACATTTCTGGTTGTGTTACGACCCGTGGCTCTACCCTTTATTCGAGCCGTGCGAAACCCTACGTTTCAGCAGGATAATGCCCCACCGCATGTTGCCGGTACTGTACGGACCTTCCTTGATACGGAACACGTTCGGCTGTTGCCCTGGCCAGCACGTTCTTCAGATCTTTCACCAATAGAAAACGTCTGGTCAATGGTTGCCGAGCGACTGGCTCGTCACCAAACGCCAGTCACTACGGTTGATGAACTGTGGCATCGTGTTGAAGCTGCATGGGCATCTGTACCTGTACATGCAATCCAATCTTTGTTTGACTCAATGCTCAGGCGTAAAACTGTTGTTATTACTGCCAGAGGTGGTTGTTCTGGGTACTGATTTCTCAGGATCTATCCAGCCAAATTTTTTGAAAATTTAATCACTTGTTATTTCTAGTATAATATATTTGTCCATTAAATATCATTTTGTTATCTGCATTTCTTCCTGGTGTAGCAATTTTAATGGCCAGTAGGTATATATATATATGTATGTGTGTATGTTTATATATATATATATATATATATATATATATATATATATATATATATATATATATATATATATATATATATATATATATATATATATATATATATATATATATATATTCCCAGAATAATTTTCATTTATTTCTAATAACTTTTTTGTTTTGTTGTAATTCTCACAAATAATTTAACGACTTAATCATTAATGAACCACCAGTCATTAATATTGTGATTGACTAATGCGTTTGCCAAGAACTAATAATGAATATATTTATAAATTCTCTATTACTAATATAGATTTTATAAATATTTTATCATAGATGAATGATCAGTAAGAATAAAAAAAATTCCTTTCCCAAACTCGAGTTCCACAAAGACTTTTCGTTTTAATATCTCAACTTATCTTAGTACTTTACACAACTGTTTTATTACAAAAATAGATGAAAATGAAGTTCACTTAATATGTTTAAGAAGGATTCATAAATCCTAAAATGGAATATATTATAATAATTACTACAAAGTATCTTTATAAAGTTACTGCGATTTTTTCTTTATCATAATTTCAAAATTTAGTTTCATTTGGAGAATCCCCGACAGTTAGTTTGCCTTTTCCTTAACATTTTATAAATAAACTAATTCATTAGGATTTTGTAAACTTCAGTAAACTTTTTGCTTACATCAAATATAGACCTTACATCAGTCTTATTTTGTATTAAAATCCATGTTTACTATTGAAAACAGATGATATTAAAAAGAATAGCAAAAGAGCCAAAAGGAATGAAACTGTAATTTTTATGGATTTGTAATTCTTGCTGTTACTTAAGGAACTTGGGCATGCCAAGCTCTCTATGCGAAGTTAAGTCATAAGGATACGTCTTTCGTTTAATCAGAGCACCACGAAGGTGAAAGTACAATTTTACTCTAAGACTTCTTCGATAGGTGGCACCACCAGAAAATCCACTCTTTAAATTTTGACTATGATCTGGGGGGCTGGAAATTTTTGCAAGATCATTACACTCATGGTAACTGCTCAGCAACCTACTATAGGACTTTCGATTCCACAGATTTAACGAGCGCATATTTCGCATATACTCGGTGGGTCTGACGGCATTAGGAATCGAAGCCAGTCCTTCCGGAAGAAAGGACTATGCCTCAACCACTAGGCTACCAAGACTCTACTAGTGAGGGGTCAGTTGTAGAGCATTCAATTGCAATGGCTCTACTTTGAATGAGTACTTATATTGTACTTTTTTGAAATTACATTGAATGTGAGAAGTATTTATATTGTACTTTTCATTTAATGTAATTCTCATGGAGGGAAAAATAAATGTTCTATGGTTATTAGTTAAGTACTTTTATCTTTAGCAATGGAACTTGTTAATAAATAATTACCGTGACTTCCGGACGAAAGAGGTCACGTCAGCGTTAACAATTAATTGGAAGAAAATAGATTTAAAAAATATTTAAACTTTTTACAAAGGCTGCACTAAAACAAATTGCGAATGGCATCACCATTAACATCTAAATAGCAAATTCTTGATTTATCTCCGATAAAATAATGCTTTTACTTTTCACGAATATATTTATTAAAAATTCTTATATGCATAATAATAACACTATGTTATAAGGAATATCACAATAATGATTAAATTATACGCGAAACACTTAAATTTTACTTCAGGTAGCAAAAATAATTGCTGCAAATTGTACAACGTGAGAAAATACTTCAAAATCTGATTTTTTCACTATATTCAAATTAAAAGAAATATTTCTCAAATTCTAATCTTTATAAAAATCTAAATAGTCATAGTCTCATATTTTTTGTGTATAATATGCTTAAGTATTATAAATTCAATATTTTTGATCAGATATTATTGATTATATTTTCATCTATTTCTTTTCCCTTCTTACACTTTTTGTCCAACGTTATAAAATATTTTTATTTTTTATATGCGTGTAAGCACATTACCGGTAGAACCGCCCCATTTCTGAAAATTCATATTTTAAGCACGCAAATACTTCCAGAAATTACTGTATTTATTAACATTTATAATTTTGTAAAAAACTTATATTTGTAGAAGCGATAACAAAGACAAATTTCATTTCAAATGTAAATAAACCTATAAGAATATATTCGATTAATTAATAAAATAATCTAAGTAGGAATATCTCTCTCTCTTTCTTTCTTTCTCTCTATATCTCTATATAAATACACATAGAGAAAAAGATGTATATATATATATATATATATATATATATATATATATATATATATATATACACATATAGATATATATTTATATATATATATATATATATATATATATATATATATATATATATAACCAAACATCCTCTTGATGAGACATATTAAAACTAAACTGCAACATACGACTTTTATAATAAAGAAATTATAAAAATTATTTTACTAATTTTTTACTAAACTTTTTAGTAAACATTTTACATATAAATTTTTGTGAAAAATGAATTTAATCAAAATTAGTTAAGAACTTCAAGGTTTAGATTGATATTCCCCACAAAAACAAAACCTCCAAACATTCCAAAATAAGTTTTCGTTATATTTAACACCGTACTTAAGAACACTTTTTAAAATAACAGTATATTTAAAAATATTTGTTTCATATTTTTTTCTAGATTTCGCGGACAAACAAATTTAATTTAACGAGCTAAATAAACCGAGAATGAAGTTCTCTTGCTCAAACTGACAAAAGGAGCTATGGTATGATTAATTGACTAATATAAAGCTCATATTCTTTCCGAAGAAATTAAAAAGTGTCTAGACTTTAATCAGTTTCGTCTGAAAAGTGGTTTATTTTTGATCATGTGGTTAATTACTCAATAGAAAGCATTACGGAAAAGAAATTTTTAATCAAAATTTAGCCTTCTAAAATCTTTTCTATGAAAAGTGTAAATCTCTTTCTTTTCTCAGAAGATATATTAAATTAAAATTATGATCTGCACTGAATTCCAGATTTTTGTTGCTTTTAATATACATTTCACTTATGAGATTTTTCTTTAGTTTTAGGCTCTTTAATCATTTTACACTTTCGAAATATAATTTTAGCTTTTTTATCAACATTTTTCATCATATAATTCATAATTACGTGGAAAATGTAAGTGTACATGTTCAGAACAAAATATATAGTGATGCGCCAAAAATAATCTTAGTTATTATAATCATTAATTAATTATTATATTGATATTAATTAATTAATATAGTAATTATTAATATAATAATATAAATAATAATTATTGTTAATTAATTAATGTAATGAAGCTGATTATTATAATCTGTTAAATCTGAGTTCTTGTATTTTCATCATGGAAAAATTGCTGATTAATCGCATTAAAATTTTCTTTAGCATTATTGGAAGTGAAAAATGAGCAAATACGGCTGTGGCTTTTGAAAGAATTTAACGTTTTAAAGATTTTGAACCTTTTAAGTTAATTTAACTTTTTTAAAGAATTTAAGAACGTATTAAACCTGTTAAGTATGCTTGATACTTCGCAATTAACGGCTTAAGTCTGCCGTAAAGCTTTTTTGAAAATCAATAAAATGAGATTGAAAGACATTTTCATAGTATATCACTTTTGGCCACTACTAGAAATAAAGCTCGGGAAATTTGCCCGCGTTCATTTAAACAGTTACACAGCTACATTTCAAAAAACATGGCCTCCATTTATTATTCAACAATGCCAGCAATGGCTTAAGATATTCATGAGTCACAAATACAAGAGAAGATTGAGAAAAAAACAAAAAGCTCCAAGTCTGCAACAACAATTCTAATATCCATCATCTACTTGATGTCAATTTTCATTAATATTCTTCTTGCAGCATCAAGTCATACCAACATTATAAAGTTTGGAGACTAGATTTAAACTATAGATCTTTGCATTTATTAAAGCAAGTGTCATATTTTAATATATACTGAGTCACTTGGTTGGTTTCGAATAAGCTACCAAGTGTCATCACTGTAACTGTATTTTTTTTTTACCTCTACGGGATATGAACTTCAACGTAGAGATAAAAATGACAGTGATATAATCAGTATTAAGTCTAGCTGCTTATTAAGCAATCATTTAGGATTGCTTATTTTAAGACTTACTGTATAAGAAGCTGAGATAGTTTGTTAATGACGTTTTACAGATCGAAATAAGGACATAATGGTGAATTGCCAATATTATCAATTTACCTGGGTGCCCCTAATCAGCAAGAGAGTGTTCCATGGTGTATAACACAAATCACACAGCAATGTTTATAATATAACATTTGATAATAATATAACTATAATAAAATTCTTTCATGGTCCACAAAAGTATTAGATTCCATAAAAATAGAACAACTTTGAGACATGTAGGAAAAAGTAGCTTTAATTATCTCGCTTAATCATTTGTTATATTTATTATAGAAAACACTTCTGAAACCTTAAATTAATCATTTTTGTTATATTTATTATTGAATACGTGTTTCCAACAAACATTAAAACTAAAGAATTCTCAAGCCGCATTAGAAATCCATTTATAATGTTATTAAAATTTACTTCATAATCAACTTACCAAAATTAATAAAATTTTTATTGACACTATGAAAGTATTTCACAAACAATCTATGAATCGAATGATAATGTATTCGAAAATTCGATATGTTATATCGTCCTATAACACTTTTCACAAATTTTGAGCTACATTCCTGTAAAATTCGAGTCTTATTACTCTTTAAAATATTTAAAAATATTTGATGTCACTCACTTTATAATTAGGATAAAATATGAAGAATGCATAGTTCCTGTTCTTACATGTTTAATGTCTAACATTATCTTCGCTGGAATAAAGGCTGGTTTTTAAGCATTTTTACAAGATTATGGATTACCTATTAATAGCATTGAATGAGTAGGATTTGTAACCTCAATCTCTTGTGATACATTGTATTATGTGTTTTTAGCTCATATGAGTAAACAAAAGAGAAGAATTATTGAGCAAGTCGTATTATTTCACTCACGGCTTCCTTTTCTTTATGGCTTTATCACTAATCTTCGTCACTGTTATTTTTCCCCAAAAATACCTACTTCTTTTAATAAACTCTATGATACGACCTAATTGAGCTGAAAATGCCTAAAAAAACATATCACGTTTTTTTAACTATCACTCTTTTATAAAAAAATTTTTTAAAAAACTCCACTCTGTTTGATGGTCACTTTTAAAATTTCTTCATAAATTCCCATTTTGTCAAATATAGTCCAATGAAACACCAAATTTCAAAGGTTTTTTTATAGTATTTTAAAAATGAAAAACTGTTGTTGTTACTTAGGACAGTTAGACAAACTAAGCTCGCTATACCTTGGTTATAAGAATTTAAGTCAATAGGAAGCGTCTTTCGTTTAATCAGAGCACCACAAAGGTGAAAGTACGACTTTGCTCTACAAATCCTCCGATAGATGGCACCACCAGAGCATCTGTTTTTTTTAAGTTTGACATTGATCTGAAGGAGGAGGAAATTTTATCCAGATTATTACAACTATGGTAACTGCTCCATGACCCACCACAGACTTTTGATTCCGCCGATTTAACGAGAACGTATATCGCGTGTACTTTGGTGGCACTGGGGATCGAACTCCACCCTTCCAAACAGAAGTCCGATGCCCTAACCACTGGACTACCATGTCCCAAGAATGAAACTTTAATTACTGACAACTGTATGTAGGTTATATAATATTTAATTTTAATTATGCTATCGTAAAACAAGATTTTTTTCGCAATAATTTACTATTGTAGGGTACTTTCCATAAGCACACTTAACTAATAAGTATTTAACAAGTATTAAAATGAAAATAAGAGAATTTACTCAACATGCATAAATGTGT
>CM057812.1:26861494-27063994 GCA_030067965.1 Latrodectus elegans
CTCATTCCATTTAATTTAAAACAATTTGCTTTTTAATTAGAACTTTTGTGAGAATAATTTTAAAACATTTTACAACTGTTGACATATGATCAAATACTTAAATTTCAGGTCTTATTGTTCTTCGTCATTATTTTTGTTTAATTCTTTTTTTATTTTACATTGATTTCTGTACAATCGTTTCTTAATTTTTTATACAAATAATTATGATTTCTGTGCAAAGTTTTGTTCTGATATGTCAGACAACATTTGCTCGTAAGTATATACAGTATGAAGCAAATGATAAAAAAGTAAATTAAAATTTCTTTTTATTCCATAAATTAACAGAAAACTTAAAATATATTTTAAAAAAATTTATTTTCTTTATATTCCCTCTAGTTCTTTCAAATACATCCGCTTAATTTTCACTTCTAATATTTTTATTTTGTTTAAAAATCCTCATATTTTATGGCTGGTATATTTAAAAATCTTACTTTTTATATTTTTTATTAATTATATTTAATTTACTTGCTTAGATGCGTATGCCTATAATGTGGGGAATAAATATTCTGACTCAACAATTACATCTGCTTGGCGATATTTTCTTGCTTGTCAACAAATTCAAAACGTGCAAAAGGATTATATGAAAGCTATGCCAAAAATGCATCCGCTATTAAATAAAATGTTCTAATGTGTAATAATCAAGTTAGCAACTACGAGGGGCCAGGATAACAAAAGACCTTTTAAAGTCAAAAAAAAATAATAATAAATAAAACTGAAGATGTTGAATCTAAAACGAAAACTAAAAGATAAATTATAATTGTAGTTTTATTTGAAAAAATAATTTTCACTGAAATATAAAGGAATAAAAAATTAAACAAAATTCAATAAATTAAAATCTTTCTTATGTATTTAGTTCATACCATAGATTTAAACACGTTATTTTACTTTAGATGTGACAATCCTCTAAAGAGGGATGGATTGAAAATACTGTAAAATTCTCGAAGCTCTAACCAATATTTATATTATGATATATCAAACAAACTGGTTGTAATGCAGCCTGAAGCTTATTTACACAAAATAGCACTTTTCCTTTAGCGATATATTTGGTAAATTGAATTAGGAGTAAAATATTTCAGCAAAAATTAATATTTATCATATATTGCATGCACTCACAACTTTAATTATCATTAATAATTCCTTGAGAGTATAATTATTTACAATTTTTGTTCTACTAAAGATATTGTAGAAATTTATACAAATTAAAATGTGTGCTGTGTGTTGTTGTTATGGCTTATCCCTCTTGGTTGACAACAACATCAAATCAGATCCATGAGCCCAAACGCCTTATGGCTCATTTCACAACGTTGTAGACTAAGGCTCCTGTAAAGGGAAGCTGACGCATAGACTTCCCGACCTGTCGCAAACACTATGGTTGCCATAAAACTTCGTATGACGCAACCTTCTTACATACGTTAGTTTACATTTGATACGTTTGTTTTCTTTGTTTATTACATTTCTAAATTAATGTTTTCTCCCGTAATAAAATTTTAAAAAGGATTGAAATGTGCAAAAACTGTTCTTAATATTTTTTTAAGAATTTAAATTGTGTTTCACTAATAAAAAAAATAATAATAATATCAGAAATAAAAAAAAAATTTTTTTACACAGTAAGCAATTTATTATAGTAAGTATATTTGTACTATATTACTGACAAGCAATAATAAATACTTACAATATATAAACCTATGTTACAACTTATATAAATAATATATACTTGCATATAGAGTGTTATGAGAAAAAGACTGTAGAGAAACTATTTTTTTAATTATATTATACAGTAAGTAATATATAAGAACAGTTTTCAGATTCATAATAACTAACAAAAATAAAAATAACATTTCTTACATATTGTAAGTATATATTATTACTAACTAGTTATATATTCTTATATACAACATATGATTTGAGAGTAATACATATTTAACATATAATATAATCTAAAATAAATTTTATAGTTCTGTATTTTAAGGCTGTAACAATAAGAATAGCAATATAAAAATATTTTTTACAGATTATATTGCAGCTTGTTAAAAATAATAATATGGATAACTTTCTTAATTATATTTCTTACTAAAACTAATATTTTTTTCCTGTTATAATTTTAATAAAAGATTGTGATGTACAGAAACTATTCTTAAATTGTTTAAGAATTGAATAAAATTGTTTTATACAAATGCAAAAAAAAATTTTTGTACATTGTAAGTAATTTGCTACATTAGTATAATATTACTGACAAACAATAATACATGCTTACAATATGTAAGCTGATGTTAAAACTAACATAATGTTATAAGAAAAGATCTTGTAGAGAAACTATTTTTTATTAAAATATGTTAAACTGTAAGTAATATATAACAGTTTTCATATACATAATATCGAACAAAAAAAAAAAAACTTTTTTACATATTATAGTTAACTAGTAAGCATATTGTAAATATATATATATTTACAATATATAATTTGAGAGTAATATACATACTTAACCCACACCTACAATATAATCTAAAATAGATTTTAAAGTTTTGCATCTTACTGAGCCATTCATTTAATTTAAATATTTTTTATTAAATGTGTTTGGTGGAGGAAAAATACAAAATTTATAAGCAGAAAAATTAATGTACAAACTGTAATTCAGATACAAATAAAATGATAAACACTTTGAACAAGATACCATGTAATAAGATGTTAATTTTAAACTTAATTGCATTTTAAATAAGCCTTTCCAGTAATTAAAAAATATTATTTTTATTTATCTTAAGAATAGTGATATTACGTACTTTTTAACACACACGCGTAAGTTTCTTTATCAAACTTAGCAAACCCAGACTGTGCCAAAAGGGCGATTCTAAAGCGAAAATGGAAAACTTTAAGCATCATAAAATAGTTTCGACTATTAATGGTTTAAAAAATTGCCGTTTTCATTATTTAATGACTCACAAAATAATCTTATGGGCTGTGTCCAACGTTTGGTAGCAGAAAATTCTGAAAAATTTGCTTTAAATTCCTTTATTTCTCAAGGCAATTAGCAAAAAACTCCATAGAAATACATTACGGTCTGCAAGATTTGGACATCGAAAATTTCATGCGTTGGCCTGGGTAATTAAGGGGCTCTATTGTACACGAGTACGTCACGTGACACGTACACGTCAAATGACGTTGTCTCTTTCGAAATATCACGAGAGTTGTTTGATCGTGCCTGTTGCCAACCTCAATCAGAACAGCACCAAGGAGATTTTCCGCATACCATTCTTGCACGAGGGTTCTAATCGAAGAAGAAGAGACATCTTAACTAACCTGGGTGATACTAATTAAAACGTAGCAAACTATACTGGCTAGACTAAACTACACTTCTCAGTGAGTATACTTAAATATGAACAACACTTTTTTATTTCCAATGGCTAGGCAAAATAAAAAGAACTATAGGCTACAAAAGATATACAGAAAATGAATCGAAGTCATTTGGCTAAAGAGCGAGCTTGCCTCCCAATATCTCATTTCCTTCATTGATGAACTAAGAACCCCACAAAGGGACAGATGGTTCCTGTCCATTACTTCTCCAGAGCCTCAGAGTTTAAATATGAATATTGTGCATTTATGAAAAATAATACGTCAATATCCCGGTTTCAAGCAAGTAAATTGATGGAAATTGCAAATTAAACAATTAACTACACGTAATCTACAATATATCAAAACTCTTTATAACTTAAGTGACTGATATTTATAATGCCTTACCTGATTAAAAACTAGGAAAATTATTTAATAAAATATTAAATTTTTTCTGAAAATTATTACGGAAAATTCAGATTTCATATTCTATCGAAATATAAAGTAAATGACATTTAAACTCAAACCTATTATTTAAATTAATTTGCAAGCGATTGTTTCCTCTATACTTAATAAATAATAGCTGTTTCTTTTATAAATGAATGAGGATAAATAATTACATTAACTATTAAAATACATTTCCAATAGTTAAAAATTAAGAATTTCATGAAGTATTTCTTCAAACTTTAGCAAAAGCTTTAAAGCAGATTATAATTTATAAGCAGTTCATTTTAAACTTGTCTATCATTAAAATGATGAAAGGTGTCTCCGAAAACTCTTGTCTCAAGATATTAAGTATAGTTAATATTAATTACTATAATTAAATTAAAATTAATCCGTAATTAAAAAGAGGTGATAAAGCTACTAAAAGATTGCGCCAAACTTCAACATCGAAAAAAGTGGCATCTGATTAAAAGCAATTTGGGATGCAAATTAACTTTGAATTGTCCTTATGGCTTTTCAAAAGTTGAGTAGAAATTTTAAAGTTTTCTCACAAACAGTATCATGAGACAAAATCTCGGGGAAATATTATGTGATTTCTGTTTAAGTTATCTTTCAAAATAAAACAAGTTTTTTGATATGGGAATAGTTAAATAATATAATTTTCAAAATATACGAAGAAACATACCAGCTATTTTGGGTCTGTGTGCATCCTTGCTATAGAAAATATATCACTTTAAGAAAATCTTATCGAGAATATAACAAAATAAAGCAAATTTGGCTAATTTACAATCAAAATACTGGAAGATTTTTGCTAATCGTGTTTTTTTAGGGGGAGGGATTAATACTGTGCCTTTATTTTATTTATAGGAATAATTTATTTTCCTTTCACATTACTAACCTGACAATATGTCAGGTTAAAAAAAAGAAATTTAATAAATCATCAGATTTTATTGGCATTCAAACAGTATTTAAAGGGTAAAAATCTTACGTTCTAATATTTTTAAAATACAAGCCACACATTTATTTCACCATATTTCGGATACAATCACAGACGCAAAAGCCATTTCTTAAAAAGTGATATTTTTATGATTAAAAAAATGTTAGAAATTAAAACGTTTTTTTTTTTTTTTTTTTTTTTTTTTTTTAATTAATTTGATAAGAAATATAAAAATATATTTAGATATATTAATTGAAAATTTTCCTTATTGAATTTGAATAATTATCATATAGTCTAAATGCACATATGGTGTATACATTTTAGGCTATATGTGATAATAAACTCAAATTATTGAAATTGAATTTATTTATAGCTTAAAATGTATATATGTTCATGTACATTATATTGATTCTTAGCGGAGTTTCTCTGCCTTATTTATTTAATTAAAACTATCCACACACACACACACACACACACACACACACACACTTTATTTAACACTTTCTTTTCAAAACTCCTTTGGCATATTACAAGCTGATAAAACGGGAAATTTAAGTCAGTTTGGCCGGTTTTGACAAAATTCAATCGATAAATTACGAGTTTACAGCCTCTCCTACATTATGCCGACTGGAATGAATTTCTATACATAGTGGGCCATATTAATCTGTCTCAAAGAAGAAAACTCGGAAAACTCTTAACCATTTTCCCAAACAAACTGCCATCCAAAAGCTCAAACTCAACATCCGTTTCTTGTTTTTAACAGTACCAAAGGCAATACCCTGTAAAGAGTCTGGCTTTTATCATCGCAACAGAAAACAAAAATTTGATCGATTTTAACTATTTTTCTAATTTTTATTGAAGGATTTCCGTGATAGTTTCTATATGTAAAGTATTGCAACATTGAAAAATAGGAAATTCGTCAATGTTGCAATGCTTGATAACCTAATGGAAACCTCGTTTCCTTATGAAAATGGTAAGACGTTTTCCTTTTTTAAAATTATATTTTCATTTTCTCTTAAGAACTTCGCGAATTTGAAGACATTTTTTTGTGTTATTCAAGAAAATAAATAATACAATTTCTGAGTATCTCTACAATTTAGAGATACTCAGAAACTGGACCAATTTTATATGAGATGCTTTATGTTTTGGGTGGCTTCTTTATCACTGCGCTTTTCATTTTGATTATTGTACGGGTTTTATTTGGTAAAATAGTACCACGAGAAAATTAAAAGATAATATCATTGTAAAATATAGGTTAAGATTAGTCTTTCTAAACAATATACGAGGGTTACTCTGAAATTGTTGAGATACGCGCAGACGAGAATTTACAAAATCAAAATAACGGTTTAATTTTAAAATACAAAGTATTTTAACGCAGAAGACGATTTTTTACTGACTTTCTTCAACTTGTTTAGCATAGAATAAATTTTAAACAGAAGAGAAAATGGAGTTGACGCGAGAACATTTTCGCGCTATGAATTTCTACGATTTTAAAGCAGAATTAAATCAAGATGAATGCGTTCAACGGTTGGAATTAGCATTTGGTGATGAATTTCCAGCTCGTGCTACTGTATTCAGATGGTTTAGAGAATTTAGAAGAGGTCACAATTTTCTTCAGAATAAAGAGCATACAGGATGGCCGCCGTCGGCAGTAATCCCGGATAATGTGTTTGCCATACGAAAAATGTTATGGATGATAATCGCTGTACTTATCAAATGATGCAGAAGGAACTTAACATTAGATCCGCAACCATACACAAAATCATTCTTATGAAGAATTACATATGAAAAAAGTAGTTTGCTGTTGGGTTGACCATAATCTAACTGAGCGCCAAAAAGGGGAGCATGTCAGACGTTCCAACCCCTCAAGAAAGCAAAGTATGGGTCTTTGAAGAGGATCCTACGCCGACCATGATGAAAAAACAACGCGCCCTGAAAAAAGTGATGCATGCCGTCTTCTTCAGAAGTACAGGATTGGTCAAAGCCATCAAGTTGGAAGGACAGAAGACAGTAACAGCAAACTGGTATACCACTAAATGTCTTCCAGAAATATTACAAGAAGTGAATGTTAGGGTACTAATGCTTCACAATTGCAATGCATCTTCACATACAGCCTAATTAACAATTGAGTTTCTTAAACAAAAACAAATTAAAGTGATCGAACATCCGCCGTATTCATCTGATCTAGCTATGACTTTTGGTTATTCTTTAATCTAAAAAAGAATTTACGTGGATGTCGCTTTCATTCAGTAGAAGAGGTTGATGTGGCTATAAATGCATTTTTTTTTATCTATTCCAAGAAATGAATAGCTTGAGGCATTTAATCTGTAGAAAATTCGTCTACAAAACTGCATTGATGCCGGAGGAGACTACTTTGAACACACCTAAAATTTTGTAAGTATAACTTTAAAAACCTAGTTGTATCTTAAAAATTTCAGAGTGACCCTCGTTTTTCCTTAAGTTTCTTACTTGTATATGAAATTAAAATTTCATCATTAACCACATGTTGCAGTGATTTCGATATTAAATTTCGGTAATAAACTTTTTAGATTTTTCTGTGAAGTAATATTTACGGAAACAAAATTAAGTGATTATTAAGTAAAACAAATGTGCATTTTGTCTAGACAAAGTATCTCATTTTTGATGTCAAAATTTCTTACATTAGTAAAAATCTAATTTCTACGTATTTTTAAATAAAAGTTCATTTTTTCATGAAAGAAATTTATGATTTTAACACAACTATTATTTTTCTGCCATTAAACAGTCTATAAAATTAAAAATTAAGCTTGAGTAAAATTCAATGAAAAATAATTACTTTTTTTCAAAATGTTCAATCTTTTAATTTCCAAAAAAAAAGTTTATTTTACATAATAATTAAATATTTGGAAAAAAGTTAATTAATTTCAAATTTTAAAATAAAGAAGTTTGCAATTTTGTAATTAAATTTTATGATGTAATCCATTTTTCTCGCATACAAAGAATAAACATCCACATAGTCTCAAAAATATGAAGGGAAAATATTAAATCTTTTGTAATTACGAAAAATTTGCAAAATAAGCATTCCTACATTAATTTAGTTTTGTATAAATAGTTCTACATTTATGTGGAAAATAAAAATCGAATATTAATTTGATTTTTAAATTTTAATCCTATTTTACCAATATTTTCTTTTATTGTGATTCTGGAGACATTTTGAATTTTCTGCTCCTTCTTAAAAATTTTATATAAGAAATTTCAGTGTCTTTTTTTTTTTTTTTTTTTTTTTTTTTTTTGTTTGAAATCAGACATTTCAATATCACAAACTTATAGAACATTTGAAGAATATTTTCCCGTTTATCAATATAATAATTTTGACGTCATCCCGGATTTCTACGTTAACTGCATCAAGGGGAAAAGTAAAAATGTATCAAATTAAGACACTTCTATCTCCAGTTAAAAACATATAAACCAAAACCTTCTTTGAATTTTTGAGATATTGTAAAATATTAGAAAATATTTCATATTTCATCAGCTGTTTAATATGTAAAACATTTTCTTCAGAATTCGAAATACAGAAAGAAATGTAACTTTAAAATATGCTTCTAGCCTTTCACAAGAGGTAAGAAATTCACCTTTATGTTTATAAATGCATACCTTACATGTGTGTGTGTGTGTGTGTGTGTGTGTGTGTGTGTGTGTGTGTGTGTGTGTGTGTGTGTGTGTGTGTGTGTGTGTGTGTGTGTGTGTGTGCGTGCGTGCGTGTGTGCGTGCGTGCGTGCGTGCGTGCGTGCGTGCGTGCGTGCGTGCGTGCGTGCGTGCGTGCGTGTGTGTGTGTGTGTGTGTGTGTGTGTGTGTGTGTGTGTGTGTGTGTGTGTGTGTGTGTGTTTGTTTGTTTGTTTGTTTGTTTGTTTGTTTTGAAGATTCTCGATTCTCACGTATTATATTCAGTTTTGAGTGTATACTTGAGAATTAGTTTTTCCAGAACTGACGAAGATACGTGTCTTACTATATTAACTGTATGTATACTCATGCAAAAACACCTATTCTAGTCACTTTTTTCTAAAATTTATAAATATTTATCAATTTTCTTGGCAAATCATTTAGTATATATATATATATATATGCATAGAGAGAGAGAGAGAGTTTAACATTGTATGATTTCAAGGATTTCTTCAAGATTCAAATTTTCAAGCTTTAGCTGTAAGCGTAGCAAAAATTCAGAAACTGTGTGACCTATATAAAATTTGCATTCTTATAGTTTCATTCACTGACACCAATCACAGCTAAGCCTAACATCTAAAAACTATTATAAAACTTTTCAAATATCAATTTGCATGAAATTGACGAACGAGACAAATATTTCATTGATATTATGTATTTCCATCAATATATCCCAAGAAAAAGGAAATCTGAAAAACTCCCAAGCATCTTGGTGAATGTGCTCATCTAATAGCAGTTGCGGGAAATGTTTTGAGCTGTTAATAATGAATATAGAATGCTAAAAAAGAACAAACTCTAAGCTGAAAATGTTTATAATGCTTTTCTTCGCAGATAAAATTACCAAACTTACCACACGATTTTACAATTATTAACATTCTCATAGTATGCTATTCAAAATTATCCATCATTTGCTAAAGAGTAAACTCCCTTTTTTAAGAATGTGATTTTAAAAGTTGCATAGTCTTAATCATTCTGTAAATAAAGCATAAGATTAACAAAATATAACATAAAAACTCTTATATTTCAAGAGAGAACTTCCCCATAACACCTTTTGCGAAACCTGTAACAAAGGAAAATCACAAGTTATAATAGAAACAAATTATATCATGAAAATAAAAAAAAAATCTCATTTTTTTCACTTTATATCACTAACACTTATTTTTATGATTTTAAAATTTCATTGAAAATTAGATTTGTTTCTTTATAAGAGCAAAAATTTAAAAATTCATTTCTAAATATTACCTTGAATTTAAATAATTTTTCCATATATGTTTTACTTTTAAAATCATGTTTTAATATTCATGCTTATTTATAAGAAACAGCTTCTTTGTTAAATAATGTGAGATGGGCTTAGAAATGAAATGCGAGACTAAAATGTAATAAATTTTTGATCAGGATTTTATTTGACATTTTAAAAGCTTTTTCGCATTGGAACAATAAATAAAAATATAAATTTTATCGATATGAGTATTGTTATTTTCATTAACAAGAAATTCATACACATAAAATACTACAGCTATAATTTTAAAGCAAAAAGAGAATCTGAATATGTTACTGCTGTATATTCGAATTTGTAAAATATATTTTATGTTTTTATTTGAAAATAAAAGTTTCATCTTTAAATTAAATTTATAACGTTACACACATTTTTATTACTTTATATTTAGTCTTTTAAATATGTTTTATTTTTAAATATATTTAAGCTTTAATTGCATTTATTTTATGTGAAATGAAAGTTTTAAGTACTTTATTAAATTATTTCATTTAGTTTACCTTCTTTTATATAGACAGCAGTTTTAAAAAGAAAAATCATAGTGGTTTTAAAAAAGATTTTATGTATGTATATACGTGAAAGGGAGAAAAAAATAATTATTAACTTTCCAATACTTTTTCTTTCTTTTTTTTTTAACTCGAGAGAAAAATATCTGCTATTCTTATTAAAAATTTATATCTTAAAGCTTTTGGATACAAATTTTAAGAAGAATATCAAATGTGTTCAATTAGAATTAATAATGTAGACTGAATTATTAATTCTAATCAAGTAAATTTAAATTTTATTAAATTTACTTGATTAGAATTAATAATTATTAATTCTAATAAAGTAAATTTAAATTTTATTTAAGTATGAAAAAAAGAATTTTAAAACTTTCATGTTTTATTAAAATTAAAGTTTAAATTTAATTTAAATGTCAAAACAGCAGAAAAAAATCATAAAAATTGGTGTTTCGATTAAATTTATTTCATTGATATCATTTATGCTTGATTTTAATCATGTTCAGTTATTTTAATTTCCTTACAAATAATTTCGGTATAAAATGATTTTAAAAATAATTTTATCTTAAAAATTTTAATTTAGAAATTTTAATGGAATTTTTATGCAACTAATTATATAATAAATTACATTATAAAATTAATATTTAACACCAGTATATCAACATGTTATTTACTTGGTTATACACTGTAAAAAAATATGTATAATAGCATAAGAGCATTAATCTAAAAACTAACAAGTAATCATTAGTAATTAACTAAATAAAAAGAGTAATTAAGTAGTTCTTATTAATTCATTACAAAAAACTAAGCTTCAATTAATTATTCTTTAATAATTAATTACTTATTAATTGATAATTAATTTTTATTTAATTTTGAGATTACAAATTTGTGGTCGAATTTTATTTCATTCTTATTTATAATTTCATTATTATTTACGTTTATTTAATGAATAATTAATTGTTTATGTAATTAACTGTCAACAAATACTTTTTTGAAACAATTTTATTTTGTTTAAAATTTTCAACTATTTTTTTTAACTTAATATTTTACTAATTTAAGTTTTTTGTTTTCTTATGTAATTCACTATCAATAAAGAACCAATCAAAATAGTTTTAAATTATTTTTAAATATTTTTCATATTAATTCTTTTGTTATTTAGAGTTTGACTAGTTCAAAAATGTATACACTACTGGTCATTAAAATTGCTACACCAGGAAGAAATCCAGATAACAAAATGATATTTATTGGACAAATATATTATACTAGAAATAACAAGTGATTAAATTTTCAAAACATTTGGCTAGATAGATCCTGAGAAATCAGTACCCAGAACAACCACCTCTGGCAGTAATAACAGAAGTTATACGCCTGGGCATTGAGTCAAACAAAGATTGGATTGCATGTACAGGTACAGATGCCCATGCAGCTTCAACACGATGCCACAGTTCATCAACCGTAGTGACTGGCGTTTGGTGACGAGCCAGTCGCTCGGCAACCATTGACCAGACGTTTTCTATTGGTGAAAGATCTGAAGAACGTGCTGGCCAGGGCAACAGCCAAACATGTTCCGTATGAAGGAAGGTCCGTACAATACCGGCAACATGCGGTCGGGCATTATCTTGCTGAAAGGTAGGGTTTCGCTGGGCTCGAATAAAGGGTAGAGCCACGGGTCGTAACATACCGGAAATAAAAAGTGCACTGTTCAAAGCACCGTCAATGCGAACAAGAGGTGACCGAGACGTGTATCCAATGGCACCACATACCATCACACCAGGTGATGGGCCAGTATGAAGAAGACGGATGCACGCTGCCAGTGTGCGTTCACCACGATGCCGCCAAACACGGATGCGACCACCATGATGCTGTACACAGAACCTGGATTCATCTGTAAAGATGACGTCTCGCCATTCGTGCGCCCAGGTTCGTCGTTGATCACACCATTGAAGGCGCTCTTGTCTATGACGCAGCATCAAGGGAAGCCGCAGCCATAGTCTCCGAGCTGAGAGTCCATGCTGCTGCAAACGTCGTCGAACAGTTTGTGCAGACACTTGTTGTCTTCCAAACGACCCCATTTCTTGACTCACGGCTCGTGACGTGGTTGCACGATCCATTACGGCCATGCGGATAATATGCCTGTTTTCTCGGCTGCTAGTGATAGGTGGCCGTTGAGATCCCGCATGGCGTTCCGTATTACCGTCCTGAACCCATCGATTCCATATTCTGCTAACAGTCATTGGATCTCGACCGACACGAACAGCAATACTGCGATAAGATAAACCACAATCCCGGTACGCTACAATTCGACCTTTATCAAAGTCAGAAACGTGCTAGTACGCATTTCTCCTTCTTACACGAGGCATCACAACAACTTTTCACCAGGCAACAACGTTCAAATGCAATTTGTGTATGAGGAACCGGCTGAAAAATTTCCTCATTTAAACACAATGTAGATGTCGATACTGGCGACTGTTTTGTCTGAATGTGCTGAAAAGCTAATCATTTGCATATCACAGCACCTTCTTTCTTTCGTATAAATTTCACGTCTGTAGCATGTCGCCTTCTTGGTATAGCAATTTTAATGGCCAGTAGTGTAGAATAATTCATTACTGAAACAATCAGTTTCTCTCCTTAACTATTGCGCATCCAAATTTTTTATTTACAAGATTTTGATCAAAATGCAACGAGAGAATTCCTGAAAAAAATCGCAAAAATAAATAAATTATTATTGCATTTATGTTGGATGTTTAAAAATTTGATATAATTTTTCTTTCTTTTCAACTTATCCTTAGATACTAAGAAATTAACCAGATTGATCGCCAAGATGATAATAAATGGAATTATTTTTGCTCATGAAAGTTTCTATTGTCTGTCATTGGATACCTTTTTTCCATTTGAATTATTATTCTTTAAATAAACTGCTAATTTTTGGAAAAAACAAAGATTGCTAAAACAAGTCGCCTATTTCTCCAGACCACAATCCTTTTAATTTCGTTATGCTTCTTAAAATTGGTTTATTTGTCACTTAACAGTCGTTTTTTTACACACGAGGCTAATTGGACTGAGAGCTATGGTTTAAAATGGATTCCGAATTACTATAAACATCCATGCTGAAGGAGCGATTCGAACCTACGAACTGTTGAACCGAACACATGAGAGCCAACCATTCGATAAAAACTATTGTTATGCTGCTACATTAAAAACTAATAATTTTGAATTACCCTAACGAAAATTTATCCGAAAGTATTCCACTCACCTTTTAAAACTTTTTCAGTTAAGGAAAAATTTCAAATGGTAGTAAAAGTATAGAGTTTCCAAATTCAAAGCTTTATAATATCAATCATTCCATGGTTATTATTTTCTTTAATGATTTAATATTTTTTCATATAAAAATCATCCTAGATAGAATTTTAGTGTCATTTTTGCTGTATCTTTATTTAGTCAAGCACTCCTAATTTGAATCACATGTGTTGTCACTAAATTATTTCTTAAAGATAAACTACATTTAGAATTTTTAATTCATAAACTACATTTAGAATTTTTAATTCATAAACTACATTTAGAATTTTTTTATTAAGTTATTATTATTAATTATAAGAAAATGCAGTTGTAATAACAACTACATTTTCTTACAATAATAAGTATACATCAATTATATTATAAAAGGAAGACAAATGGTTTCACGACTCAGCGTATATTAAACGAATAGAATTCATGAACAAAATATAATCTGCATAAGGAAATTAAGACAATATTTTATTTATTTTATAATGGCTTACTGTGTTTAATCTAAGAGATATTATATATTATTTAAAATATAAAATAACGAATATTTGATTTAAAAATTTAAATTTCAAAACGTTATTCATTCATAGTAAAAAATAATATTAAATGAAACTCAAACATTATTTTACATTTTCTGCAATAACCTTCGTAAATAAATTATGAGTTATTTATTTTATAATCACTGATAGCTTAAGTTAAATAAACACAATGTACAACTTCTTTTATAAATCCCATTTAGAAATTTAGACTTACTGTTTTAGAAATTTAGGCTTACTTCCTGATATGCTTAATATTTTTATTTTCATTTGAACTTGCGCATATTTTTCGTAAAAGAAATTTTAACCATTAAATATCATTAAACTTTAGAGAGTAAACAAAAGTGAGTATTTCAAACTTTTTAATTATAATTTATATTAGTCTTATCTTTAACAAAAACATTATGAAAATTTACACAAGATCTCATATAAGAAAAAAATTTTACGGCCAACTTAAGTAAGCAATAATTTTAAAAAATAAATTTCAAAAAATATTTTTATTTGCTTCAGTTACTTCAACACCCAAAAAGCGAAAAATATAACTCCCACTAAATAATATACATTGCTTTTAAAGAAAGCCAAGAAATGCAAGGAAAATTGCACAAAATTGATGGGGTAACATTTTGACATTTAAAAGCTAAAATATTTTAAGAAAATGGCCTTTTAAAGTCGGGTATACTTCCCGATGAAACTATAGCGGAAACGAATTTCCTAAAGTTCTAACGGTGTTTAAATTAAACTTTATGTTTTAAAAAAGAGAAAAATATATCTAAAATAAAATTATTCGAAAATCGCGAGATTAAAATTGAAGCAAATTATAAAAATAACTATAAATTAATGAATTTATTATCTCTCATATGAATTATGTAATTTATATAATTGCAGAACTTTTTATAATTTAAACTTTAAAAAAGAGATAAGATTTAAATAAGTATAAAAAATTTATTCAAATGACCAATCCAATTATATCAAATGCAAAAAATGTTTAAATGTTTCATTGGATGCTATTTTTATACACATTGTCAGAATTTATTTTAGTAATTAATTTTTATTTTCAGTTGTTGTTGTACACAGAATTTAAATACGAACAACAGGCTACAGTGTACAATTTTTAAGTTCAATTTTGGCCAACGGTGTATGACAAAAGAAGCATATTATATTTCAGTTTTTCGTAAACCCTTTTCAAGGTGTGTGCGTGGGAGTTTTCTGAGTAATATGTAACAGTAACTCACAGTGTCTATGAAGGATGCTTCTGAAAGATTATATTGAAATATTCTTACAACAGAGATATTTTTATAATTTTTCTTTTTTTAAGCTTAATTATTCTAATTTTAGTGCCATTATGTGTAACATATTTAACAAAGCGATCTTCTGTTTTTTTAATAATTCAACATTTATATGAATAATAAAAATATTTCAAAATATATAGTAAAAATCCAAACAAATCCCGAAATGCAATACAATAAACCTTAATCAAAAAGTGAAGTATAAATATGGTAAGTCTAAACCAAGAACTGAACGGATTTTACACTCTACAAACAAAAAGATATCAATCACGAGCCTAATAAATTAAAAAAGGAAAATCGCGAATAAAAGTATGATAAATTTTAATCACGAGTTAAATTACACAATAAGAATGAAGAGAAATATATATTTAAGCACAAAAATAAAGAGAATTACACAATAAAAAAACAATATTTTATTTTAATGACAAATTGGATGAATTACGATATGTACTAGATTTTTCCAATTGAATGATTATTTTCTACGTATACCTCAGAAAATTGCAGAACAGTTCAATTTAGCAATTGAAAGTATTTTGATAAAGGAAATCGTCTTACAAGAATCTTATTTGGATAAAGAAAACATGCTAAATAACATATTTAGTCAAAAAGCATAAGATATGTCATTCTATGAAATTTTTCAGTTTAGTGATAACGCATGATTTCATGTTAGTAGATATCCATATAATCAAATACAGTTTGCTGCAGGAATTTTTGTTTAGTTTAATAAATTAATAAGATTAAAAAAAATTAGTTTGGAGCTAACGAATTCGATTTGTCAAAATTTTCTATACAATGAGAATTACCAAAATATAATGACAAAATCTTACATCGCTTGCTTATTCGTTATTTTATTGTTTATCAAATAATTTTTACTTTAATACCTACCTTCAATGGCAATAAAAACGAGAGAATGACTGAAAAAATGACAAAATAAAAATTTGTTATTTTTTGGGAAATTAGCATACTTACATGACCTTGGTAATTCGGTTGAAAAAGGCATAGTTCTCGTGACCAAAAAGTGAAGCGTTCTATTCTCTACCCAGAAAAAATCAATCGTGTTCACTAATGGCGTGGGACATGTAAAACAGGTCATGATTGCAATACCCCTGTGGTGTGGAGAGGATGCCAGCTCAGATATCAACTTCGTCACTTGGATGTGTTTATCCGGTTTACCATCAGTAGCAATATAGGCAACCACAATCTAAGCAAACATAATCTATTTAAAAATTAATGTTCACTGCTGTATATGAGCTTAATGCAAAAATATATTTCTATATTATAATACAGTATTGTAACTGGTTTTGAAATTTTAAAAAGCAGCACATTTAGATTAGATATACCAAAAGTTTAAAAAGTTAGTCTTAAAGGTGCAAATAAATTTAAAACAGGAATTAATGTTTAATTGAAAAAAAATTTTTAGCTTTTAAAATTTTATTAAAAAATTTCAAGTTTTGAATTTGTAAATTATTTATTTTCTTACACTTTTGAAATATACAAGATGCCCTTGTCACCCTCGTATTTCGGAAAGGTTGTAGCTATTTTTATAAATGTAGTGTTTAGGTATAGTAAATCAAATATGCTCTACAAAATAAAAGCACTGATAGCGCCACTTGGTGAAAAACTGCGGAGTTATCTTTCTTATCTCGAATATTTTATAAGATAAGGGGAAAAGTGAATTACAAAGTTGCACAGCGTTATCCATTTGGTATAAAAGACACTTCCTTAACATCGATGTAAAGAATAAAACTTAATTCGTAAAGAATAATCTACGCATTTGTCTTTTCGTGATTCCCTACTCTTCGAAGGTGACAAACGATTAAAGAAAAAAATTATTTATATAAAAATATACCTTTAAGTATTCAAACTTTTCTTCTCAGCTTTAGTGCACAGTTGGATTCTTTTTTGAATTTCACATTACACGCACGCGTAGGAGCATGAAAGGTGACACGTTGACACAAGCGTTCCGTAATGCGTCGTTTAAGGTCCTACAATGTTTGTAGAGGGTCACATGTCTGCTTTTTTAGGTATCTCCACAGAAAAATGTCCAGTGGAGTCAGATAAAGCGAACGTGGAGGCCATTCTTCGAAGCCGCCATACCCAATTACTTGTTTCCGAATTCCGCGACAAGGTACCTCTTCACTAGAGATGTGTCTTGAGAGTCCTCTGTCATGTTGTGAAATCCTACATTCTTAAAATTAAACGCCGACAAGTTCTCCACAAAATCGGTCATTACATTCTGCAGCAACGGTAAATACTGCGCACCTATTAAAGTATCAAAGTGTTACAAATTTATAAATAATTACTGTATTTGACTTAAAAGATTTCAGGTAGATCAGAAATACTCACATCTTGGGCAAAAATTGCAGTATTTATAAGTGTTATATGTTAAAAGCGGGTTTTCTAATGATTTGGTGATTTGGCGATGTTTTGGTGAGAAATAAATAATTCTGAAAAAATCCATCACCTAAGCTCTAGGACCAATATTTAGCGAGATAGCCTAGAAGCTTCCAGAACCTTGGCGAAACTGGTAGATTTCCCAGCCAAATAAATACCGCAGCCCAACATAGAAGGAGTTTTGTGAAGACAGTCAGGGAGTGAAGACGATTAGTCGTGATTGCTAGTCTAGAGAAGCTGTTCTCTGCCTGAGGTATTTGAGACCTGTGATTGGAAGCTGTTACTTATTGTATCTGACGAATTGTAGCTGTATAATTGTGATTGTTACAGCTGGTATATCTAGTGAAATTTTCACGAATGAAAGTCTTGTGTTCATTGAGTGGCTGTTTTATTCAACTCTTAATCGACACGAACCCCGAAGCTCAGTACAATAGTAAAATATTGGACCGATCAACTTGTTACAGTAAATTGTACAGCAAACGTTAGTACCAAACATCATTTAATGACGAACAACGGTAAAGCATTTAGGATTTTTCAGACACCAGTAATGAGTGTGCTACCAATTGGACATGCCATTCCGTGAAAAGTATGCCTAGTCCGTCCACAGAATGTTGGCTGAACCTGTATCGGATTCATAACGAAGTTGTCCAACTTGTCTAGTGGTCAGCGTGCCTGACTGCGGAAAAGGAGGTCTTGGATTTGAATCCCGGTTCGGGCATGGATGTACTTTCTCTCTCTATCTATCCTGTCTTTGCCTTTCCTTGAATGAATGAGGTGTGAATGGTTGCCTACCCTGGTGCCCATGGCATATCTGTACTGAGGATGTCGGACTCCACAACAAAATATGGTTCAGTTGGAAAAGTGGAGCAGCGCACCCCATGCTGCGAGCCTAGCTGGCACACGACAACAACAACGACAACCATGAATGGCGTCACTCGACATCTCCGCCAAGTAAAACCTGCTCAGATGCAGGTCGATAAGGATAAGAGCCCGATTCTTGTAGGATTTTCCAAATCCGAATTTTTCAGGGGCCACAGTATTAACAGATCTGTCTAGTACTGCATTTCAAGTATGCGAGGGCGTGTGCTAGTACTTCATTTGACTGAGCTTCCCGTTCTACCTTTACTGATCGGCCAGAGTTAGCTCTACTAGTCATGCATCCTGTCTCCCTTAAATATTTTGCAACAGATAAGATGGTTAGATTGGGTGTGCAGAGAAACGCTCCCAGTACAACCTTGCTGCTGATCATGCTTTTCGTCTACGTTTACCATACAGTAAAGACATCTCATAACAATCACCTTTGGAAGATCAACCCATGGTCATGACCTTCAAAAGAGTAGAAACCCAACAAGATGTCTCTTTTATATTAGTGGTCTCAAGTAAACGTATTTGCATGCTACAACAATTTCAAACATTAAGTGGAACTACGATGAGTTGATGTAGAGATCATTACAAGGATGCAACTCTCGGGACATAAACCTGAGTCCTTTGGACTAGGAATCGCAAGCGATTCCACTGTGCTACATTGCAGTGTCGTATTTAACCCGGAAGATAATATTTTCTAACTCTGTTCATTCTTCATGTCATCATAATGTAAGAAATATTAGAAATACAAATGCACGTTTTAAGTTTTATTTTTTACATCCATGTCAATGAGGTATCTATTCGTAATGAAATGAAAATGCTCTACAACTTTGTAACTCACTTTTTTAACCTATCACGTACAAATTTGGAGTTACGAAAGGTAATTCCAATGTTTCTACCAAATGGACTATGAATGATCTCATTTGGTAGCGCATATCTGATTTACTATATCTAGACACCACGCACGTTACATATCAGTAGCCGAAATTAAGAGGTTAACAATGATAGATATATAACAAAAGCTCTCAATAAAATATATTTGCACTTTTTAATTTTTTACTATCATTGTAAGAAACGCACTAACATAATTTTGAGATTATGAAATCAATTTAAATAAATAAACGTATAACTGCATCTTTATGGTTTTTTAAACATGTAAATTTTTATTACATGTAATTTTTCCTTTTCAAAATATTTTAAATACTTTTTTTTTAGTATACAAATTTAAGTAATTTTATTTTGTAAATTTAATTTCTTTCGCAAGGAATTTTCACCCGTATGTTTTATGTTTAAATATTTCTAAACATTCTCATCTATTCCATTGTCAAGAAATCCCGTCATTGGCAAAATCTCCCAAATGGCGATCAACAGGCGATATTGATTTTAACACATAATTCAGATTAAAATTTAATATGTCAAATTAATAAGAAGCTATAACCGATATTGCATCAGTTATCGCATATTTTCATATCAAAGGTTGTCCATGATTTTCAATTTCATTGATATATTTTAGATTACTATGAGAGAGTTTTAATTGTTTTCTATTAATGAAATCATTAATAATGCAATACTAAACTTACTAATAACTTTTGCTTTTTTAAACGTCAGAATCCCTTTTTAATCTTTTATTTTTTCATTGATAACTACTACGTTATTTCAATATTTTTTAAAAAAAATTTAGTTACTGTTCTACTTCAAGGATGCTTGATTTGTTTCGGCAAGTTGTAAAAAATAAAACCCGTTTCAATCTACTATAAATTGCTAAGTGAAATGAAATAAATAATAAAATATAATTTTCAATAAAAAGAGAAACAATTATAGCCTCAATTAGTTCCCTTTTATTCGATGGGTGCCTCATTCGGACAAGTTTTCAAACTTGTTTCTTATACATTGCAATTACAAGTAGGAATTTTTGTAAAACTTTTTAATATTTAGTCAAGAATCAATGACATCAAATAAAAGAATAGATTGGACACCTAGAAAGAGATGTAATATTATTGTGTTACGAGAAAGTGGTCTTTCCTATGCTGAAATTGCAAGACAGGTGGGTGGTTCAACGATTACATCTGGAGTCCGAAAGTTTTGTTTACGATATCAGGAGATAAATTCAATAAAAAACAAAGAAGGAAAAGGCCGAAAAAGGTGCACCGCATCTATTGATGACAGAAGAATAAAAAGACTATGTCTCCAAGATAGAAAAATATCATCAGCGGCCATCAATAGTGATCTGAATGATGCTGGTGTTTCTGTCAGTTCAAGAACAATCAGGAGAAGATTAACAGATGTTGGACTGAGAGGTAGAATTCCACGAAAAAAGCCTTATCTTAATTTTCAGCAACGAAAAGAAAGACTACATGGGTAGAGGAACACATTAATTGGACACATGATCAGTGGTCACAAGTTATATGGAGTGATGAAACTAAGCTATCATTATTCGGTAGTGATGGGCGAAAATATGTAAGACGTAGAATAGAAGAAGAGCTACATCCTGACTGCATTCAAGCAACTGTGAAGAACCCAGTTAATGTTATAATTTGATCATGCATGTCAGAAGATGGTATTGGTCACCTTCATGTCATCGATAGGACACTGAATGCCAGAAAATACATTAACACTATTCTAGAACCAAAACTTCTACCTTCCATCAGAGATATCTTTCCCAACAATACTTCATTTATTTTTCAGCAGGATTCTGCTACTTGCCACACGGCCAAAATATCAAAAGAGTGGTTTCGTACAAAGAGCATTAAATTGTTGTCTTTGCCAGGAAACAGTCCTGACCTCAATACTATCGAAAATTTGTGGCACCGTTTGAAAACTCATGTCCAAATGAGGCGCCCATAAAATAAAAGGAAACTAATTGAGGCTATAATTATTTCCTGGCATCATGTAATAACGAAAGAGGAGCTTAAAACTTTTGTCAGCTCAATGAAACGTCGATGTGAAGCTGCAATCAAATATAAAGGGTACTCTATTAAGTACTGATAACTCACTGCAATCAGGAGAAGATTAATATTAGTTACAATATACATTAGTTAGTGATAAATCAATATCTAATGTATATCGATAACTATTATCGTTTAACTTTTTTTTGTATTGCAAATAATTGAATTTTGTGTTTTGTATTGAATTCAATAATAAATTATCTTTAAAAAATGATGTATACAAGTTTGCATTTTGTGAAACGTAACACTTTCTATAAGCATACAAAGTTCAAAAACAAAAATTTCCAAAAGTGTCCACAATTTTGGCCACCACTGTATATACATATATACACTGCTGGACAATTGCTAAGAGCGGATCACAAATTGCAATGTAGCATAACATTAAACGAGACATGAGGCCTAGTAGAATAAAATATAGTTGCCACACTGTTCAGACATTAGAATAAAAAATATCTATTGTTCTGGAAAGTACAAAATCTGTGAATCATTTGAAAGAAAAAAAATTTTCATTTGATGCTGCATACGGAAAAATGGAACAATGCGTCTAAATGCCCAGCAAGCACCTTGAAGAAAGGTATCAGTACGGGATATGTCCACCATGGAGTGTGATACAACATTCCCCACGTCGTATCATACTTTGCACAACATTATCCAGCACTGTTGAGAAAATTTATCCCATTCCTCTGTGAATGCACACATAAGGGTGTTCTTGTTTGTTGGAGGATAGTTTCCACCAGCAACTTGCCTCCCCAAAGCATCCCACACATTTCCAATGAGGTTTAGATCTGGAGAACGTAATGACCATACAAGGTGTTGAATACTCTCGTTGTCTAGACAATCCTGAACAGCGAGTGTTCGATGACATGTTGCATTGTCGTCCATAAAAACAAATTTATCACCGACAGCACCACGGAAAAGACGAACATAAAAAAGTAGAACCTCATTAATGTACCGTAGGCCCGTCATAGTCCCATTCGCAACCACATGTAGGAGCGTGCGGCCATTGATCATGATGCCGGCCCACACCATGACTCCGCATGTCGGATATTGGTCCCTTTACTGCATATTTTCTGGATAAGTAGTACCAATCTGACGCCAAATCAGTTGGCGTCTACAAACCGATGACAGACTGAACCTACTCTCATCTGAGAATAGTACGCATGCCCAGTCCTGTTCAATCCAATTGCGATGCTCACGACACCATTGCAAACGGGCAGTACGGTGATATCTGGTCAATAGGACACACACAACAGGTCTTTGGACATATAGTTCTCCTCCCTTCAAACGTTTTGCAACAGTTTTTCGGGAGATCTGCTTTCCTGAGGCAGCAAGAAACTGATTTGCCACCTGCTGAGCTGTGGTGTGATGTTTCTTTTTGCTGATAGGACGATATATCTGTCTTCTGCAGGCGTTGTACTTCTAACACGACCTCCCCCGTGCCGCCTACTACACATTCCAGTAATTTTAAGTGATTTCCACAGCCGTGAAACAACGCTGTGAGCAATGTCGAACTCCCTGGCAATATCTGTTATTTTTCGCCCTTCTTCGATCTTTCCAACAATTCGCCCACGCATAAAATCATCTAAGTCATGTCGGGAAGGCGTCAAAAATTTCAAGTTCGTCTATTAAATCTTTCCTGTAAAACTTTGACTTCAAACAACTGTCCACATGTGTCAAAACCTTTAAAGCTCTTATGAACGCTATCACGTGATGAACAGACGTGGAAAATAAATTTGCATATGCATACTTCCTCTTACTATATCCCGCACTTATTCTAATTTTCCACAGTTTGCTTCCTTTCATTTTGTGGTTGCTATGGATGATAGTGTTATCTGTCCTTAACAATTGTCCAGCAGAATATATATATATATATATATATATATATATATATATATATATACATACATACATATATATATATATATATATATACATACATATATATATATATATATATATATACATATATATATACATACATATATATACATATATATATATACATACATATATATACATACATATATATACATATATACATATACATACATATATATATACATATATACATACATATATATACATATATATATACATACATACATATATATATACATATATATATACATATATATATATATATAGATCTAGATAGATAGATAGATATAGATATATAGAGTCTAGAAATTTTTTCATTTTTGTATTTGCAACACAAATCTTCCAAATGGAGACACTTAGGTGATTTTTTTCCCCTAAATGGAAACACGTTTTAAGATCGATCAAAGTAAATTACTTTATCTTATAAAGAAATTCAGTTATTCTTTGAAAACAATAGGCGAGATACTTGAATGGTGAAAATTTCACTATCGGAACCAAAAGTTTTCTAGTCGGCCTATCAAACTTTACGGTAACAATGTTTATTTGATAAATCATATTCGTTATCAAATCAACTATATGGTTGGACACTGACTCAGGCTCATGACTGTGCCATGTTAATATTTAAAAAAATAAAAAATCACACACGCAAATTATTTATAGCAAAATAAGGCTAAAAATGCGTTTAACAATCGTAACAAATATTAACGGCTATAAATAAAATAGAGAGCATTATTTTATCATTTAGGTGAAAAAACGTAATTAGAGGAAGAGATCATTATAAAAATATATACACTGATTCTCAAAATGTAGAATTTCATAAGAATTATTTTAATTACTCTCCATCGACCTTAGTAATGTAAAAACTTTATTAAAAATATTATCTTTCAAAATAAAAAATGGCAACAAAGTATGAAAAAGACTAAAATTGGAAAATTATTTCAAACAAAAATGAAGTCAAAAGTAACCAAAATATACAAGTAGATAAAAAAATAAACTATATTTATTCTACAGAAATCTACTATCAGTTGGAGAAAAGCAGCAAATGTAAATACTTACACTTAGAACGTAAATTCAAGTTAACAGCAAATTAAGTTGTGATGAAATTTATGGTTAGTAATATCTATAATTTTACATCGATAAAATTCAGCAGTCCCAAATGCTCTCTCTCTGCCAATTCTCACATAGCCAGAAAGAAAAATTAATAACATTTCTAAAAATAACCATTAGAAACATGACTACAAATTAAAAAAACTAATAATCGAAGCGGTAGAAAACTATTCCTCATAAGTATACAGATCTATATATACACCCATTTCTTTTACATGCTGCTTTATTTAATTTGTAAAAAGTTCTATTTTTTTGGAATAAATTTAAAAACTTTCAATGTATAAGTATCCAAAATAAAATTTTATAAAGACTTTTCACTTTCTATATATTTATTATAAGTGAAAATATTATATCAGTAGAAAAAAAAATTCATAACATTATAAACACAAAACATCTATTTTTAAAATGCCATTTTATAGAATTTTCTAAAATACTCCTTAAAACCATCCTTATAAGAGCTTTCGTGCAAGTTACCAAATCAAAATTATACAAGAATAACTTCTCTTAATTCTTAAAAAGGAAATGTGACAGCAATGATAGAAAAGATTATATGAAAATAAAACTTTAATATAAATTGTTTTGTTGATGAAAATAAAAATTGTTTTGCTAAAAAATGAAATGTTTTTAGGGGTAAAATTATAACAAATAAAATCTGTTAATAAGAATACATTTACTAACAGTAATTTAAATAGTTTTGCTATCTTTTAAAAAAGTTTTTGGAGTTCTCAATCTTCTCTAGTTTATAAATTTTAATTTAATAAGCAAAAATCTAGAAATCAGATCTTTTAACTAGACGTTACAAACAATTAGATATTTTTTTAAAAAGATTTTAAGAATAATTTCAGCAAGCTTTCTTACATTTCAAAGTTTTTTGAGGCTCTAAAGGAATTTACTCATGTTTTCATATTTGTTGATCTTTTTATTGGGCTGCTCGTCGATTAATGGCAGAGATGCTAAAGACAGGTGTAGGATAAAAAAATATTAAAAAAAACATTTCAAAGTACATTTGTAACACATAAAAATCTTCTACTCCAACTATTTTATTGTTTTATAAAGATAATCTTTATATTAATTTAATATTTAATTCTTAAATAATTTAATTGTTAATTTAAAGATGCAGCGTACATAATTTTATCATGAATTAAATTTTAATACCAAATATCTTTTGAAAAGCTTGTATTTCTACTATTTCTATTATTGATATATAATAAATGCTTGTTTTTATTTCATATTTTCTAATAGGGGTGTAGTGTAACAGGCCTCCTCGTGGTGCATCCTGGGTAACACTAAATCTGTTACAGCCTTCATCTTTCTCTTGCATACTTCATTTCTTTATTGGACTGCAAGACTTATTATGCTCTAAAGAGCCAACATAAGGATGTAATTTTAAAATATATATATATATTCTTATAGAAATCACTTAAAATACTTAATTTTTCTGTACTAGAATATCATGGCAAATGGTATATATTGTGATTTCCAATATAAATAAGATTTTATACATAATTTTTAAAGATAACCGTCTGAAAAAATAAAACATCAATGTCTTCATATCAATCGTTTTAAATTAACTAGTATAAGAATAATGCAAAATATTTCCATAAATTAAGGAATAGACTAAGCTGAAAAAAATTTCTTTTAATTAAAAATTAATTAAATGCTACATTTTCTAAGCAGACATCCTTAAATAAAACCCTTATATTTCTTCTGGAAAATTTAAAAGTATCTGAATATCCAAATGCAGTTATTTTAGTCGGAGGACAGTAATTCAATTGTTCTAACAAATATTCTAATTACAATAATAAAACTTTACTCTATTTAAAGCAACAATAAATCTAAGTAAATTTCTTATGATA
Organism: Latrodectus elegans; assembly: GCA_030067965.1. Classification (NCBI taxonomy): domain Eukaryota; kingdom Metazoa; phylum Arthropoda; class Arachnida; order Araneae; family Theridiidae; genus Latrodectus; species Latrodectus elegans. The sequence continues at coordinate 26,887,859 of CM057812.1, forward strand.
TGTAAATATATATAATGCATTAAAAATTTAGTTTACTATACCGCACATAAAAAATAACAGTCTATTATCGATTTCTACCATTTACTAACATGTTAGGTAAAAATTTTCGAAAAACAGAAGAAAATGATAATGGTAGAAGAGTACTATTCCAACTTACTCTGGCTATAAAAAAATACTAATCAAATTAATATTTAATAAATTTGATGTTACACAGATTTAATAAATTTGATGTTATGCAGAACATATTTTAATTTATAATTAAAACATAACACACACTTATATAAATCACATTTCAATTTAAATCTAAATATATAATATAATACAAATGCATTTATGTGCTAATGTTTGAAATCTGGAAGACTATGCAATTTTATAGACTCATATGATCCACAATGAAAAATAATTATAAATTGTAAAACATTAATATACTTTTCTTAAAAGTCTGAAAACAAATTAAATTAAGAATGATATTTTAACATATTCTGACCTTTTAAAAAATATAATTCATACAGTAATAATCTGCCTGATAACTTTCAATCATCAAGCAGAAATTATCCAATAGTATATAAAAGCTTTAAATAAATTATTGTTATGCACACAAATCATTGGCACATAATACATTTTACTATGATATGCATATATAATTTACATATTAATAAATGATTAAAACAAAATGTATTGATTTAACTGACGTTTTATAATTTCTCTCAATAAACTTTTTTCACTCAATATCAAAAATACCAATTTCCAAAGAAAATTGAATTCAGTTTTATACCATTGCCCTATTTTAGAGATTAAAGCTATTGATTTTATTCAATAATTATTTCAATTAATAACTATTTTATCTATATGAAATACAAATGACATTCACTCCCATGAACATAAAATAGTTTTTTATATTGAATCTTTTAAAGATTCTTTAGCCTCATTCTACTTTGAAAAAGCATGCTTCTTTTTATCCAAAAGTATAGTTGAGTTCAATTTCCACCTTAACTGAAGATCGGTTGAACTCACTAAGTAGATCTTCAGCTAAGGCATATTAAATAAGCCACTATCACAATATCCTCTAAATGGAATGAAATCTCCAGTGCAGGCAAATCAAGTCATGTGGGACTTCAACTTGGTCTTGCTTGTAAATTTATAACTCAACCTTTTTTCCTCAACAGCTTCCAGCTAACTAGAAGAGGCCAAGTCTTGACTATGTGCAAGGAAGTTCGCTCTTCTCCTTTTTTGATTTATATTTTCAAAATTTAAATAAAAATTATCCCGTGAAATAACACTACCTTTACAAAATTAAACAATGCTGAAAACTTTATGACTTTTAAACTTCAGATCACAAATCTGAAATATTTACTAAGATGGTCACTCATACTTAAGATTATATTTCTAACTAATTTCAAAAAGAAAACACAGTCCCATACATATTTCAAAATGAAAAGAATGAATTCAGTTAAAAATATGCAAAACATATTTTCAAAATAGCATTTATTCTTGATACGGCACATTTCTATGCTTAATTCATCACTGCTGTTTTTTTACAAAATGGCTAATTTAAATAGTTGATGTTTTAAGGTTGAAATTACAATTTTTTTTAATTTAAGGTCAGATCACATAGTGAAATATATTATAGCAAAAATTTGAAAAAATACTATTAAAAGTATAAAGAATTTCATGCACTTTTCAAATTAAAATTATTTTTTTAAATAAAATATAAAAAACTAAGATCCTTTAATAAATAACACATTTTATTTTAAATCTCTTTTGTACATTTCCAATTATTTAAATAATGCATATAGTATAAATGTGTTTCAACTTTAGAGGCAGAAGTCTTGTTAAGAAAATCCAGGAATATTCATAGGGCTAGGGTTTTGCAAGTAAGACATCACAACAGCAGATATTGACAACCTAAAAAATTAAAAAGTAAAAGTATTTTTATAAAATGTGGTAAAATATTCAAAAAGTAATCAGAAGTTGACCGAAAACTTACAAAAACAAGTTACACTTTTAGATAAGTCACTCTTACAACAAGTTACACTTTTTTAGAATCTAAACACAAAAGTTATCTTTATCAAGTCTTAAATGCAAGATAAACGAAAACAATATTTTCCTTCATACAGCTCCATCATTCACAAACAAAAAATTTTGCTCAATTAATTTTTTTTAATTAGATCAGAGTTGGCATGGATGTTAAAATTAACATACTTCTTAATTTTGATATGGTTGATTTTCTATTTTGCACACTAAAATATTTTTATTTGCTTTCACTTCATTAAAAAGATATCAGTCTAATACCATAAAAACTCATCTTTCACCTGAATGATCTTAACAATTTGTTTCAACATAGATTAAAACAAAATGGTTTCTAAGATTTTTCTAAAGTTTAGAAAAGCTCAAGAATTACATAAGCGTAGAGGAATAGAAATTCATCACTCCAACATCTTTTGACAGCACTTCAAATGTGTTATGTTGCAATGAAATAAGGTGAACTAATTAGCTAAAAATAATTTGATTGAAAAGCATCCCTTTAGTTATTCTTTAACTATTAATAAACTCAGCGCAATGTTGTGTTCAAAGATAAGATTTTGTTGGCAGATATTTAAGCAAAAGCTGAATAAGTCTTTCATTATCATGTTTTTTTTATTTTGTAGCATATGCACCAAAATATCAATTTCAATCAACAATAACTATAAGACAAAAACTCCATGCTTTAAAATGAGAGATCCAGCTCAGACACTTTTCAGAAAGCAATTCTATGTAAGAATACAAACCAGAGTAGAGGAATAGGAAACAGCGGTTACATGTATGCTTTATGAGACTTGCAACATAATGAGTCTAGCAGCATAATTCTGCAATTTTATTAACATATATCAAAGAGAATGTTTATTTAACAAGAATATTATTTTTCACTTTTATAAATATGTAAGAAATTTAATGTAATTTTTCAAGAGCCAGAGAAATATCATACTTTGTGATATGACATTTGCAAAGATTCTCAAAGATAGGTTCCTCTTGTACATACCACCAAATAGGTGATCCTGAAAGATGTGGATGTTCAAAATAATTTATGTGTCAGCATTAAACTGCTCTGTAATATACTGCTTTTTATCATTTATGAGTAATCTTGGGAATGCCTTTGATCCTTTTGCTACACAGCTTACTGCATAATCTTTTGATTTTTATCAACACTACTGTATTCACTAATATGAACTAAACTGTTCAGAAAGCAATTCTATGTAAGAATACAACCAGAGTAGAGAAATATGAAACAGCTGTTACAGATATGCTTTATGCATGCTTATCTATTTTTTACCATCTATAAAAAATTTCTCCTAAAAGCCAATAATATGGGAGAGATACTAAAAAACCTTCAGCTGTTGGCCTGCTTACTGAGCTAATTCAAATCCTACTCTTTCAACTACAATTATCTGTAGTGATTTAGGAGAGTATACTTTCTTGTTCTTGTTTGTCACTTAACGGTCATTTTTTGCTCACGAAGGCTAATTAGACTGGGACCTATGATTTAAAGTGGATTCCAAACCACTACAAACATCCATACCCAAGGTGGGATTCGAACCCACGAACTGTTGATTGAAGGCAAAGGTACTAACCATTCGGCTGCCAGCTCCGCAAAAGTATACTTTCACATGAACAAATGCATTAATATTTACAGAACTAACACTGTAGTTAAGTTATAAGTTTAAGTAACTTTGGAAATAGAAAACTGAAAAATTTGACATCGGCAATTTCCTCTTTTATGCATTCAAAGTTGTTGCTATTGTAAATATTTTAGAGCTAATGTAATCAATTCCAATCGAAGGTATTGTATCTATATAGATAATATGAATATGATATTGCAATTAGATCATTTTAATGGCAAGTGTCATCCAATTATTATGAAATATTAGATATAAATAGACTGAAGAGCAAATGAGTTGATACTTATTTGGGTTCTAAGTCATACCAGCATTTGGCATTGAGATTGTAGATAATAGTGAATTTTTTTATATTAAATAAATTGTAAAAAAATTTTTTTTTTCCACTGGAGGAGGACCTAGAATTAACAAGAGAACAAAAATATCATTTCACACAATATATCTATATATTGTGTGTATAAATAAATATATCTATATAATGTATCATGTCACATTCTTCAATTTCCAGTAACTCCCATGCGAAAAGTTGATGTAAAACTTGCACACCTTCACGTTGGACATATATGTACATACTCGATTTACAAATAAGCATTTATTCATCTGTGTACTCTAATTTGTGATACCTGCAGTGTACCATATAGAGTACACCATATTTTTATTACCTGCCTTTATTTCAGAGATTTATGTTTGGTGTTTTATTAACAGAACAAATTTGATTTTACTAGATTTATTTGGATCTAAGCCACACAGAAATTTGTTTGCATATTTATTGGTTTTTAAATTCTATTCTAACTTTTATCCCTTTTAACCTTTCACACAAACATTTAATCAATTTTTAATATATTTCCTCTTTTATACATTTGAATAGTAATTTATCAGAGTTTCTACTTTTAGATTTAAACATTGTATGAACCAAATTTGTCCATTAATGGACCTTGTGTTAGTAACCCTCATAAAAATCAAATTGGGCAATTTCCTTATGATTAAATATGGTGGTATCATTTATCCAACTCTAAATAGAAAACTCAAATCACCGAAATTCTTTACATTGATGCAACACAACTTCACTATGATACATTACTTTAATTAGTAATGGTTAGTCCAAACTCATTTTATTTATACCACTTACAAATAATCATTCAATTCTTCAGGTTAAAAATGAATTAAAAACTTGTGTAATGATTCAACTATCAAAAATATGTATATTAAGAAGAAAAAAATTATATTTGTAGAGGTTTAATCCTCTGTAAATAATAAATTGCAAAAAAATCATTCTTTTTAAGTCTAGTAGTAACCATTAAAGTTGTATGAAATAAGGGTTATAAATATTTAACTGGATATTTTAATAAGAAAAGTTCAAGTTTTATAAATTTTTTTCAGTTCTGTATTCTACATTAATACAAAAAAATTTAATCAATTTATGACCTCAACAAATAAGAGTTGGAATACAACTTTTGTAAATAAATAAATAACCCCATTAATGGTCAAGTTTTTAAAATGCTGATGTGATAAAACTGATAAAAAGTTCCAAACTTCCAAATTTTTTTCAGTTTTGATAAATAACATTTAAGGAGATTATTTTATTATATATATAGTCTATATAATATTGAGTAGAAAATAATTTAAGAAATTAATGTGCATGACATTCGATATCATAAAATTATCTTCATTCTTCTCCAAAAATGTAATTAAATTTCATCTGAAATTGATAAGCTCAATAATGTACCTGTTTTCCTTATAGCAACAATATGTATGGAAATTTTATTTAATTTTTTTAGACACAGCTCTTCTAAGAAATTGATATAAGTCTAACATTTTTACAGATAACACAAAGTAGTATGGCATCAGAACAAATGGCCTTAAATGAATTTAATGTTAAATTAGGAAAAGAGCAATTTCTCATCTATGAAGAAACTGCATGATAAAATTAACAAAAACTGAGTTAAATTTATAATTACTGTTGAGAAAAAATATGGTTGATTGTACCATTTATTTCTATGTAGATGGGGTAAATTGAAACCTGATAGCCCATCTGCTAATAAATAAGAAACATCCCATAAATATTCTGAATGAAATTTTACTGATAGATTTCATGAAATTTACTGGTCCAAGGTCCAATATTGTTCATTTCTGCACAGTACAATATTTAAAACTAAAAGTAAAAATTCTGTGTTAAAAAACTAATCAAATGTATAAGATGGAATATATTAAAATTTCAAAAAAAACTTATATAAAAAGATTAAGAGTGATAAAAATTTTTAACAGAATTCAAGAAACCAAATGCACACAAAAAGGAAAACAAACTTCTATATCGTTTAAACACAATCAAGTCTGATAAAATTTTATTTGTGGTATTAAAAAAACACTGCATAAATTATTGAAATTGGGATAGACAGTTAAAATGTGAAGTACTGTAAATGATACATAATACATTTCACAAATTGGAGCACTCTGAGACAAGAATAAGTGATTATGTGTAAATCTGGAATGTCCAATGCAAAAACATGTGAGTTTTACATCAACTCTTCACTGGGAATGGAAGAATGTGGGAGGATAAACGATACAATTTGTTGTTCGTCTGCAAATCTCAAGTTTTATGCCAGTGGGAGGAAATAAAATCTTTAACAATTTGTTTAATGTCAAAAAATGTCAATGCTTTATGTAAAAAGTCAGTGACATTTTTAGCAGCATTATCAGCAAGTTCATTTCCAGTAATGCCAACATGACTTGGAATCCAACAAAACAAGATGTCAAAAATCCTTTATTTTTCAATATATTTAAAATACCCAATATTTTCACAATAATTGGATGGCATTTATCATTAAAAAGGTCTTATTACATGAATCATGCTATCAATATAGATAACATACTTACAATGAGAGCTGGATTGCATTAGTTCCAGAGCACATAAAATAGCAACAGATGTATACACAGAATATGATGCATAAAGTTTATAGCTATAAACTGTATTCCCAACAACAATACAACAACCAACATGACCCCTTGATTTTCATCTGTATCAGTATTTACAGGGATGTAGGAGGAATAATGAGAATGAATGTGTGAAAACATCTGTTGCAAAATAAGGGAAGATGTAGCTGATTTACTGAATCCTGTAAAGAGTTTAATTATGCTGACAATAGGGGTGCTCTAAAAAGGAAATTTTAGAGTGTCCGTAATTTGGATTTGTAAATCAAAGATCTCAGATGAAGATAGGATTAAATTTGTACACTCTTAAGATGGTTGTATGTTATGTGGCCATGCATTATATAAACTTCTTAAAGAGGAAAAAATAATCATAGATCTCAGAGGGTGTTAGCATTTTAAAACAATAATGTAGAGACAGTTACTTATATATATATTTCAGATCAAGAATCAATTGGTTGCAAATCCCATAAAGGCTCCGAATAGGAAAAGTCCAGAATGCTCCAGAACAGATTCAAGTCGATTGATGTACGGTGTCTAATTTTTGCAATACTGATGATCTGGATGGTCCATAAATTATGCTACTATAGTCAATTCAAGATAGATAACTGACTGAAACACTTGGAGTAACATTTTACAGTCTGCTCCCCAAGGGGTATCAGAGAGCACTTTCAGAATATTTAGAGATCTTTCATACCTTTTGTGCAAATCTAAGATATGTTAATAGGAAAGCAAACTTTTTATCAAATATAAACCCAAGAAACAATACTTATTAACTACAGGAATAGTTGTGCCTGATATCTTAATTTCTGGATCAGGATGAGACCCAGTTTTTCTGTAAAAATGGATATAATTATTTTTAGAAGGAGACAAAGTGTGCCCATTTTCCAAGCAACAAGATTATTAAGAGTGGTTTGTAATTGTAGTTCAGTCAGTCACATATAGGAAACTTGGCAAGAAATTTGGAGATCATCAACATATAATGTTCCATGGACTGATGGTTGTAATACATGAAAAATGTTGCTGATGCAAATATTAAAAACAGTAACTTAAGACACTTACCTGAGGAACCCCCTTAGATTAGATAAATAGATTTGATAAAACAGATCCTATATGGACATTAAAAATACAAGAGTTTAAAAAATTCTGAATAACAATGGATAAATTTCCACTGAAATTAAAATTATATAAAGTACAACGAATTCCATAACACTATATCTTATCATTGACTTTTTTATATCCAAAAAGATAAACAAATGATAACTTTGTACAAATGCATTCCTAATTTGTGTTTCTAGGTATGCAATATTGTCAAGAGTTGATTGACCTATCTTGAATCCATTTCTATAAAGTGATATGTACAGAGTGTCTTCAGGTATATAAACAAGACACAGGTTGACTATACACTCCAAAATTTTAGCAATGCAATCTGTGAGAGCAATTAGAAGATTGTTTTTAATGTTAATTGGATCTATCCCAGGTTTCAATATTGGAATAACAATTGCTTTGTTCCAGACACTGTAGTAGACATGTTATTTCCGTATTCGATTGAATAGAACAAGAATGTTTATTAATGATTCATAGCTAAGATGGACAAAGCATCTTATATGAGATACCATCTGGTCCCAGACTCTAGTATTTTTAGTTTGGGATAGTACTCTCTGCAGTTACATCAAAGAGAAATTGCAATTATATGGATATATGGCTTTATCATGAAACTTTATATGTTTCTCCTCAGTTTGCTCTTAGCTTCTGAGAAATTTAAGATCATAAGAGGTTCGACCAGATACCCTTGCAAAAGTTTCACCTAAAAGATTGGTAATATCATATTGAGAAGAACATGGGACAGCTACAGTATGTAATACTGGAATAAAGAAATCCAAATATAAACCACTGGCTATTTTAAAATTCTTCCACAACCCACTGTTGGAAGATGATGTGCTGGAGAAGACATATCTTATCCAAGATTCTTTTTGACCATTTTGCTGTACTCAACAAACAAAATTTTTTAGGTTTTTTTAAAGCTATAAGGTTTTTTATGGTAAGATACCTGCAACAAACAGCCCCCAACTATTTCTGTTTCTTGAATGACACTTGGCACTCGTAGTTTGATCATGGTTTATGACATTTGGATGGAATTGGGGAGCGCTTGGGAATAGTGCTTTTGGCAGCATCTAGAAGTGCAGCAGTAACTTTTTGCACAGCATCATTAATATTCTCACTTCTAGCCATGCTGTCAGTAATCACAACTAATTGAGTATAGAGAGGTCAATCTGCACGATACTAAGAATAAGAGGAGTGGAAAATTTGTGTTTTGCTTATATCAGTTTGGTTCATAATTATAGAAAAATCATCACTGTTATATAAATCATTATCAACAATAAATTTAATGAAGGCAGAAATGCTAGAGAGCAAATAACTAAATCTAATGAATGAAATTTCTTGATGATTGGTGAAAATAGGTTATTTCTCTGTGGAATTTAAAAAATAGATATTGTTATTAGAAATAAACTGTTCAATTATGAGACCATGAGGATTTGTATTATCACTACCCCATAAGAAGTTATGACTATTAAAGTCACCAAGCAAAATAAAGGATGTAGGTAGTTGATCCAATAAATTGTTTAAATCCCTTGCATGGACCCTTGATTGTTTAAATCCCTTGCATGGACCCTTGATTGTTTAAATCCCTTGCATGGACAGTATGAGGAGGTAAGTCCACAAATAGTGATGAGATGTTGAAGGTATGCGTATTGCAATAACCTCTAATGTGTTAAATTTACAGAGCTAGGAATGATACACCTCCAGTGACTGTATCATGGTTAACATCTTTCATCATAAAGTTATAATTATGCAGTTTTAAACAGTACTGAAGCTTCAAGAATATTTCTTGGATAGCAAAACACTTTTGATTTTATACAAGTTAATAATTGTTTTAATATCTTCTATATGAGAGTGAAAACCTCAACATTTCCAAGAAACAAAGGCTACCATTCTAAATTGAATGCTCCAGCTTTGGAGCAAGCCATCTGGGATTTAGACAAATTTTCACTTACAAGTGTTTCATCACCTGAAGGATCTACCTTTATTGTACCTATATATGAAGAAGCTAAGGTTCTTTTACTCTCTAAAAGATGATTTATGGAGCCCTTCTCTTTTATTCTTTAATTTTTGGGACTTTGATTTAGCCAAAGAATTGGGAGAAATTCCTTTTAGAATAGGTGAGACCTACATATTAGAAATATCTGAGGATAATTTTGGAAAATTTAAGAAATCTGTTTAGGTAGTACAATATTTCATGACTTTTTGGCTGCTTGTAAATAGCTAATACCTTGTTAAGGGGTATGGGATGATACTGTACGCCTGGCTTTGGGGTAGGATAAGTTTTGTTTTATTTTCGCAGTAGTAATTTCTTTAATATCCAGGTTTGGGCATGACCAGGAGTAAGAGGGATGTTCACCATTGTAGTTGACACATTTTTCTTATAATTGACATGAGCTACTGTGATGCCTAATAGCAGCACATTGAGTACAAGTCAAAGGTCCCCAATTAGTAGTTTTTGCATGCCCGAATCCTTGACATTTAAAACAATGTAAAGGGTTTGGAATGTAGGGTTGAACACTACAATTTAGATAGCCAGTTTTAATAAATTGAAGTAGTATAGGAGTTGCAAACATGAGTATGGGGTGCTTAGTTTTTATTATTTTGCTCTGTCTCCTGATTGTAATGTGTTGCACATGTTGTACCGTTTGGTCAACAGTTTTTATTATTTTGCTCTGTCTCCTGATTGTAATGTGTTGCATATGTTGTACCTTTTGGTCAACAAGATTATCCAAAATTTCCCCCTCTGAAACATTAAATAGATCATCTGCTGAAATTACTATCCATGTAGAATTTAACCTACTTTGAGGAGATACTATAACACATCAATTTTAGTTTTAGAATAGTTTTGGCCTGTTCAACTGATAAAACTTCAATCAAGAGATCACCAGATTTCATCTTGTGAACATTTTTGACAATTCTAACAATACCAATGACTCGGATTAATTAAGAAAGGGGAAAGATTATCAAAATTGTCCTCAGTTTTTTTAAACAAGAAAATGTTTCTGATCATGTACCATTTGTTGCTCCATAGGGAGTAAAGAATTAAAAGTACACTCCATAAAAAAAAGGTTGATTATTTCAAGGCCTAATCACACCACCCAGCCCAATAAGTGGATACAGTATAACTGCACAAGAGCTAGCCAGACCCTATATGCTTTCAATATATGTTAGAAGTGGTCTTCATCCTTATTGAGTCACACACCAAATACATGATCACTTGATCCATGTAACCTGATTAATGTGCTGAGGACCACATTACATCTCCCATTTACCTAAAACAGATGCCAAAGTAATGTGTTGGAATCTGGGAGTAAACACGTGGGTGATTTAGTCTCCAAGAGAAGCCAACAGAAACTAGACGGTGATAGCTACTCAAGAAGAACCCTCAACTTTTTACAAAGCAACCACAATGAGGGAGAAGAGGATGCAAAAGCAGAAGAAGAGAGGAGAGAAGAAAATAACGAACAGGACAGATCACTAGGGTACCACGGGATTGTGGCACCTGTTTTTACCTAAGGAGGGTAAACTCCCTGAAGGGTTTTACTACAGTAGCAAAAACTATGAGTAGTGATGCCCTTTAAATTAGTCAAGTGTGTAAAAGTTCTACAAATGAATGAATACTAATATATTTAACAACTATTAATTCAAGTAAACGACACTTACAATTCAGGTAAATACACACTGAGAATTTGACACTTAAAATTCAATTGTAAATATACATTTAAAATTAGTATAACTGTAGAATTGCAAACAACAAGAGCAATCATCAGAATCAATCAAAATTGATGCAAACTCTTACCATTACAAAATAAAAGTACAGACAAAGGTTAACTGATTACAAGGAGAAGGTGAAGTAAATCCCTTACACTGTTTATTTCCATGGCATTTGTTACAGGAAATGAGGAATAAAGAAAAGACAAAAATTTGGATTGATATAACATGTTCAATTCAGAAAAGATGGTTTTATCAATAATAATCATCCCAAGATTTTTTTCTTGGAACACGAATAAGATTTTTTCTAAGCTAATGAAAACTATAGGACACAATAGAATATTCACTGGAAGATTATCAATATCTTTAGAAATAATCTATTTTTGAGCAAATTTTTGTACTTGAATAAATTTTGGACAAATTGATGAATTTAACATGAATGTGCATGAACTTCTCAATGATTAGAGACAAGCAAATGACCATATTCATAATGAGCAATTGATATTTCCACAACTGATCAGCTCCACTTACTAGGAATCATTAATATCAAGAAGCATTTTTTTAAATTTGCTACTTTTCCTCAAAAAAAATAGGTTTCTGTTAATATTGACTAAATTTATGATAAATAAAAAAAAATTGCTTTATACAAAATTCACATTTATGTAAAGAGACCTGTAAGTAATAATAAATTCAAATAAATAAATACTTTAATTGTCAAAATGAAATGTTTATTAGAATCAAAACATAAATGGAACAAGCAATCATAACTATTACACATTGTAAAGCTACTCACATTATTGTATCAAAATTCAAAAGCTTAAAAATTCCTTACGCAGAATCATCAAAGCCAAAACTTTATACTGCTGAAAACATAGAATGTGAAGTTTTATTAAGTTTACCTCTTTTTTTTTTTTTTTTTTTTTTTTTTGCATAAGAGTGCTTTTTAAACAAGGTGCAACAATTTAAAGTAAATTCTGAGCTACCATTACAGACATTTAACCCAAGGCTGAGTTGAACCCATAAATTGTTGTACCAAAGGCCCAAACATTAACAATTGAGCCTTGCCACTTCAGAAATATTTTATGAGAAAATATGATGAAAAGTAACTGAGGGAATTGGAGAGGTTTTTGAAAACTTTTTTGTAATAGTATATGATAATAATGAATAGAGAATGAGAAAAAATAAATATATCTGTAATTATTTCAAGAATCAGATATAGTTAGAGGAATATAAAGAAAAATAACGCAATGGCTAATTCATGTTAAGAGAATGAAGATAAGTAGTACTAGAAGACTAAGGAAAACCCTAGCAGATCTAGATGCAGAGGAAGACTAAGAGTAAGATTAACTCATGCAAGGGTTTTGTCAGAGTTGTAGTACCAAAGATAATGTTTCCATGTAATTTGTTGATACACCTATTGATAACTATATTTATAATATATAGTCTTTCAAGAAATTTAAAAACATTGCAAACAAAAAAAAATTAGATTTTTAAATATCATAATATCAAAAAACAGTACAGATAAACAATGGGAGAAAAAAATATACAAGTATAGTTTGTGAAATTTTTATCCATAGGACATCTGAACTATAAGGTAATATGTATTGAAGTATCTCAATAACTAGAAAAACATAATGCTAAAACTTACACTAAAATAGTTTAAATATAAGATTTACTTACATGAAACTACTGAGAATTTGTTTGGTATCATCATTGACTCTGGAGTTGGCAAAACTAATACTAGAACAATACAATGCTATCCAAGCACACCATTTCAGCTGCAATAAAGAAAATCATTTAGAATTCTACATTATATAAAAAAAAATTCAATGCAAACAAAACTAATTTTAAGTTGTCTTTATTTTTAAAATAGAAGCTTTATATGTCAATCAAGTAAATAAAATCAATTAAAATTTTCACCAAAATTAATATTTCATTTATTAATAACCTTGTAAAAGATTAATAAAATGGGAATAAATGGAAAACACAATTTAATGAAAATTTCAATTGAGATCTCATTAGAAAATAAGTATTGAATTTATGCACAAGATAAAAATTTTCATTTATTCTTTATAAATATCAAAATAATTTAAACAAGTGTCCTATAAAATAATTATTTTTTCCTAACTTTAATTTGCATTTATTCAATAAATTAGAAAAAAAAAAGTAATTTCAATGAAATTAATATTATGCCTTTTATTCTGATTTCACACATCTTAATGCAAGAAAATATCAGTATCAAATTATTAGAAACATCTTTATACTACTGCTTTATTACATTCCAAGTAACTTTCTTCAAATTATACATGGAGCATATAGACATGAAAAATTAAAATGTTGATTCTACATAAGTGAATCATTGGTATTATAGTTAACTTAAAGTCAAAAGTAAATTTAAATCAAAATATAGTTCTCATAAAAACTTAATACTTTGGCAATCAATTAAACAAAGAAAATAATTACCTACATTAGTTACCCCTTTTGAAAGAGCACATCTTTGTTTAAGATAACCTAAAGAGTTGAGCCAAAGCAAAAGGAACTGTCTTATAGGATGAGAGTTTTGAATTTCAAAGATTAGCTTAAGAAAGAAATTATAATAAACAGTCTAAGCCCTAAAGTTAACTATTTTTGATAACATTTTCTAGGATAGCATGAGCCATCATATAAAAAATTTTCATCTTTATATATAATTTCAGAAAGTTTTATTCAAATTATTCCAAAATTTAAAAAAAATGAAATAATTCTTTATTTATATCAAAAACAAATTGTTCTGGAGTTTTAGAAACTGAATCATAAATTTTATCTATGTGTTTTCTTTCATTTATCATGTAAGTATATTCAACTTCTACTAACATTTTGATCACAGTAATTTAAAGCTTGTATAAATTTATATGCTAATGATTAATTAATTTGGTGCACTGTTTGTCATTTAATGGTTACTTTTTTACCATGAAGGATAACTGTTGAAAGAGGGTTCTGAGCCATTACACACTTCTAAGCCTAAATTGGCATTTAAATCCTGTTGAACTAAAGTTTAGAGCATAAGCCAGTCAACCCAAAGCTTTTCTGTGTAACAGAAATACATTTTTAAAGTAAAGTGAACTATAACTGCACTAATTGCAAAAATATCAAAAATACTAAGCAACATTTGGTTTACATTATGTTATGATCATTACCAAGTGAACAAGTTAGAAAAATCAAAAAGAATGCAACAAACTAAAAGTCAGGATTTTAAAAATGTATGAAGTTCAAGTATAATAAACAATAGGTGCTATATAGTGAGACCATTAAAAACTATTCCAGCTTAAAATGTATATATACAATATTCATTTAGTAAGTTTAATTTCTAAAAACTGATTAATAACATCCTGATGTGTGAGTCTCAAGGGAAATGAATATGACTCAGCCCTGAAAGGATTAAATATAAGGATTACTAAAAGGATTACATATGCTTCAGAAAATATGCTGAAAAACTTACTTTCATCATTAAACCAAACATGCTGCAAAACATACTCAGAACATTCATGTAATCTGGCATGGGATCTTCACCGCCAGCAACAGCAGAACCACATGAAGCAGGCTGCTTATATCTACCAAAATGAAATACAAAATACAATAAAACATTATTATATTTGCAAAAAAGTATCATCAGATATATGTATATCTGATATAACATATATATATATATATATATATATATATATATATATATATATATATATATATATATATATATATATACATACATAGAATGATTTTGATTAAGATTTTAAAAAAAGTAAATGTTTTAGAATCAAAAATTTTGTTAACAGCTTATTATTTGAGATGAGAAGTATTGTCTACTACTTTTAAATTTATTCTTCTTTTAAAATGTCGCATGTAAACAAGCTGTAGATTAAAGGATATGTTTTTGCATATTCTGAAGAGAAATATTCTTATTCCAGAATTCAAAAACGTTGTGAAATGCATGGCATTAAAATTTCCAAGTGCAAAATAAGCAACATTATTAATCGGACAGGTAAAAACAGTCAATCATCATTTCTACATGGAAAGAAGAATCCAAACGAATATCCAAAAAAATACTTATAAAAAAAAAATACTAATTCAAATGTTTCTCAAGTGAAATTGCTGGTAACAGGAGAAAACCCACTAGCATAGAAACCAATTGCAAAGGTTTTAGATACTTCTGTAGCAACAATAAATAAAATAATAAACCAAGATTTACATCTTTAAAAAGTTAAAAAACATAATGTTCACCAGCTTATGCCAACACATGACTCAACGCAAAACATTTCGTAGAATCGGTAAAAGTTTACAAAGCTGTTCAGGTTTGGCACAATTTAAAATTTTCGCAACAAGCGCTCTACAGCTCAGTCGCCAACCTAAATTTTGTCATTGCGCGTGATATCCATCTACCAGTACTGATCGTGTTCAAACTTCAGCTTGAATATGCATGTTTTTCTGAATTCCAAATATCAAAATTTTGAATATTTCATTATAATTAAGTACTATAAAAGTTTTAAAATTCTAATAACTAGAAACAAACTTTTTAAAACTCGAATTTTAATATACCGTGCAATTGCACTCACATAAAAAAATTAATATGTACAGCTACTTACTACAATGACAATCAATAATAAAACTAAATTTCTAACATTAACAAATTTCATTTTTTTATTCAAATTCGATTTTTAATGTACCGAGCAATGGCGCCCACTTTAAAAAGACATCAGTGTAGCACCACCTACTACAGTGCCAACCGGGCAAAAAAGCTAAATTTCAAACGTTAATAAATTTCCCTTTTTGTTTAAAATCAAATTTTAATATATCAAGCAGTTACGCCCACATTAAAGAAATTTCAGAACGCAACACATTCTAACACTAACATGCAATACTTAACTTAAGCATTCATTTACTTTTGGAAACATTCATTTTCATAAAAAAATTTAATTTCTAAATATGAATAAAAATGTAATGAAAAACAAAATAACTCAAACTAATCTTCATTCCTCTCCGAATAGTTATTTTTTGCCGAATATATTGTTTTTATCACATCTAAAAAATCTTCTATTGTGTTTTCCTGATGATTCTTTCGTCATACATACTCCACAAAAATGTAAAATCATAATATATATCCTCATCCATACTTATTAATTTTTGGAAACAGCACACTGACTCCAAAAATTGAATATCAAAACTCAATGCTTCAAGATTATTCTGTAATAGTTTCAAGGATTACATACAAAATGTGCATGTCACTAGATCACGTTACCTCATAAACAAAAAGCACATCATACATATGTAACCCGAACGGTTAAGCCAGTTTGGTGAACTTATCGCACTACTTTATCGTCTGTTTAGTACATTTTAACCTCTGTATAGTTCCCTACTCTTTAGCGATAGAGTCCTGTATGAAAGTCATTTAGCAGGAGATAAATAGAAATACATTGTGACCTTTGATGAGGCATGGCTTTACCTAAATGATTGCAACAAAAATAGATTTAATATAGAAAATAAAAAGAGAAAAATGCACAAACCTGGTTCTGTCAATATTAAGAAAGTTTTTAGTACTGGGTTTATGACTGTCGCAGGTTTCTCCTACAATGGGAAATTAAAAATAAGAAGAGTGGAAAATAATGTTAAAATCAACGCATCATATTATAAGAAGAAGGTTTTACGTCCAATATTTAGCAAAAGAAACTTCATCAAGACAAAGCTACAAATCATACTTTAAAAACTACCACTGCATTGCTTGAAAAAATGAAGACTAATACAGGTATTGCATATATACCTTTTCAACATATTCCAGTGAAGTTTCCTGACATTTCACCTATAAACTATTGTGACTTTGGTCTGTTAAAAACAGTTCTTTCTAAACAGAAACCCACCATGATAGATGGACTCCAGAAAGTAGTGGAAGAAAAATGGAAAGCAATACCCCAGGAAATTCTACATAAAGCTCTTCTATCATGAAAATCATGATGTAGATGTATAGTCCAGAAAAAAGGCTATCAGATCGAACATTTAAAAAAATAGCCTTTACATTTTAAACATTAATTAAACGGCCCTGAAAACATTCTAAAAATGTGTTAATACTCTCTGTATACATGTATATAATATATAAACTTTACTTTATATATCTATCCATATATACATATATATGCTATTGTGAAAGACTGAAATCTGGAGAATGTTGGCTTTCACCAGTGAATGGCGACAGTGACATCATTGTTTGGTGTATGTTCGAAATATTTGCTAAATACTCTTATTTCTGACTTACACTGACAAATGTCAACATTCATCATGCAACAGAGGTGAATGTTGAGCATGTCGGAGATTTATATTTTCTTTTTTTCTTTTCCGTATTCCAGTCACGCTAAAACATCACAAGGGTGATGTACTTTTTCACCTCTCTTTTTGAGAGGAGTGATCAAGAACTTAAAACAAAAAGTACATTCTAAATAAGAAAAAGAGCAAAACAAAAATTAAAAACTTACTTAATTATGAAGTACTATATGAGAGAAGAAATTAATAATAAAAAACTTACTTAATTATACAATTCAAACTTTATTTATTGCAACAACTTAAACTATTATGGCACTTTGAATTGCACACAAGTCCCTTGCTTTTGCAATGGCATTTATTTGTGGAAAACTTTTTTTTGCAGTTACAGCATATATAGCCTTGCCCTCCACTTCTTGAATAAGCTGCAGCTGTTTCTCTCAGTGACATTTCTTGAGAAGAAATCTCTTCTAAGTAAAGCAATGTTTCTTTAGAAATTACAAACAGCTTATGGGTATATAAAGCTGCATGAAAGTGCCATTTTTATTTGTAATAATCAGAGTCTTCTATTCCAATAACACAGAGGCCAACAAATTTTGGTTATTTGTACAACCATGTACATGACCACAGTCATCAGGGGTCTCTATTCATAAAAAAAAAAAAAAACAAATTTAAGCAGAAATTTTTTTTAAGGTGAGAAAAGTTTTATTGAAATTTTTTTGCTTGCACAGAAGAGAATTATTTTTTGCACCCAATCTTTTCATAGAAATAAATGTGTATTGTTCAGTGTCAGCTTGATATGAAGACATTGTAGAATCCTCTTCAATATTTTTCTTTGGAATATGACTTTTGGTCAATATTGCTGAAATTTTCCTCAGAAATACTAACATTTTCTTCAAGCTGTTCTTCGGTTTCAAAGGTATAGGCAATTTTTATTAATTATTCTTCAGTTTCAATGTTTGTGATTTGTTCCGCAAGTCACGAAAAGACTGTGCTTCTTGATTTAATGTAAAGCAAGGCTTCATAAAGACTTTAATGCATTCTTTCACGATATTTATACTCTTGGTGAACTAAACAAAGAAATCATCTGACCATTTATTTGTATCATTAATATGTATCATCCATGACGTTAACATATTCTGCTTATCCTCATAAGTCCTTTCAACTGAGCTTTTAGTTTGACATGATAATTCTTGGAAAGCCACATCTTAACACCTCCCCACATGGAGCATAGTTTTTATTTGACTTGATTACTGAATTCTTAACCATTATCTGAATGTAACATATCTGGAGCACAAAATGCTAAAAATATTTTAAATATATGACAGGCTATTCCTTCAGCTATCTTATTTTTCAATGGCCATAGCTGGACAAATTTAATTAAATGACTTTGATATATCATTATGAATTTATGTTCACCATCCATGTGACTGCAAGTCTATCATATTAATTTGACAACATGAGTTTGACTCAGAACTTACCTTTGATTTTATAATACCTTACTTAGATGCAATATGTTTCAATAAATTTATATATAATATTTTTGTACTTTTCTAGCAAATCCTTAAGTATACATCTTTTTCCTCTGTGTGCCACTCAAAAGTGAATTTTAAATAATATAATTTTTCAATAATAATAATAGAAATTAGAGGGTGAAAAAATAGCTAACAAAAATAAATTAATGGAATAATGATCAAAATAGTTTAAACTCAAAAGAGTTTTATTAAAATTTTATATTATCTCAGATATGTTATAACTTCATTATACATATTACAGTATAAAAATTTTAAGTGCAAAATAGTTCACATGAAATATATTGCAGAAATACTATTCTTTCATATCATTCAAAAATTTCGTACAATATATATAATGAAATTGTATTCCTTTATATTACAATTAAATCGATAAAAGTAGCATTAAATTCTATTAAAAATTTTCCATAATTCAAACTTTAATGACTAGATATAAATACCTCTGAATTTTATCTGGTCGCCTAGGATCATTACTATTATTTACTGAAGCAGGAGATGACATTTTAAATCAGGATCAAATTAAATTATTGATTTACAAAATAATTTTTAAAAATATAAGCAAGAAGTCCTACTAAGTAAATTTCTCGATTTTAATCAAATTACAACAGAAACAGCTATGCAATCGGGACAACTTCTACTTTCGCAACAAAGTAGACTTCTTAAATATATTGCCAAATATATATATATAATTTTCTCTAAATTAATAAATATTTACGATGTTAAAACGGCTTTCCATGCTGTTGAAATCCACATTTAAATGCTTATTTGATAAAATTGTTTGCATTTATTACCGTTGACGCTAACTTTTTTAAATTTTTTTAGCATTAATGAATTTGCGAACTAAAATCCATTTCTTAACAAGGTCCCATAGACGAAATGATAATTTATTCGAAAAATATCTTCCTTTATTTTGGGAATTCATTTTCAAGTGAATTTTTATCATCTGGTTTTTTTTTTATCAATTCTATTTATTTTATTTCATGATTGAAAAAGTTGGATCAACCTTTTTATTGTTAAATTATAAATTCTTCAAATTTCGAATAACTAACTGCATTACTTCGAAAATGATTGTGCATTGAACTGCTTCGAAATTTTCGTCTTTTCAATATAATTATGATCAAAACATGAAAGGTTTTCTTTTTTTTTTTTTTTTCCCACCTAAATTACAGAAGTCATTTTACAGAACATGCTTCAATAGTTTTAAGTGAAAATATCCGTGGAAAGAAAAGATCATGGCTTGGAATCAAAAAGTTATAGAAATATTCCTAGTTTAGGCTTTCTAACTTTACGAAATCACACCCTTGTACATGTCAAATTACACTTGGAATGATGTTGTAGAAGAAACAATATTTAAGAAGAACACTTTTAGAACAATTTAGAAGGCACGATTTTAACCAATTTTCACTAATTTATAACAATTAAAATTTCCCCTGAACACCTCTACTGAAAAATAGTCGAAGAATTTAAAAGTAAAGGATTTAGTTTCATTAATGGAATACTTAGAATATGGTTCAGTGTTTAAAAATTTCAACCAATGTTTTAAATAATTCAGAGTTCAAGCGAAATTATACAGCAAATACATAGACAAGATTATAATTTAAAAATGTTTGAAATTTTCATTTCAATTCTTGATAGGTATGATAAGTGTGCAAGTTTTTCATGACGTGGATTACACATTGTTAGAGTGTTAGAATAATTAAGATGTAAAAGTACAGTTAAAGAAACATGAAATAAAATGATAAAAATGATAGTTCTTCCACAATTCGAAAAACAACTTATTGTTGGTGCCCGTTTGTCACGGAACTCAGTTTCAAAGACAATAAATCTCTGATAACAATGGATATTTCATGGTCAATAATAAAAGTATATATCTTTAAAAAAAGTGGTCTATTGTTGTACACTGAACATCAGTCTGACGACTTTCGACAACTTCCTGGTCATCACAAAATCTAGATTTTAACCCCGTTAAAATTATTAATCATGTGGTTGTAAAGCAGCATATGTAGGTTGAATGCCTAAATTAATAAAAATAGTTATCCATGCAAAAGGGGTTCCAATGAGATTTTGATCATGGGTTTCTAATTCATTTTCATGTGCATCTATAATACTTAAAGGTAATCAGCCAATATGATCATAATATGTTTAAATATAGATATAATAACATAATAAAAAATATCAAAAGTTAACCACATCTCTAATGCTAATATATTATGGAATGCTAATATAGTATAGAATATAGCCAATGTAATATAGGGGAATGCTAATATAGTATAGAAAGCAAAATAGAATATCTAGTATTTAAAAAATCTACTATTAAATCCAATTAAAATTGGTATTTAATATATTTTTCTGATGGTTACTGAATATGTAAATGAAAAGAAAAATTTTTTGGTAAACAAATATTTATCTCAAAATTCTCAACACAATTACCCGCTAAGGAATTAAGAGTTTCCTTGCTCTCGACGGGTAGTTCCCATTCCAGATCACTGAGTGAATGAATTAACATAGTTAAGATAATGAAATAACCTGTTAAGTTAGGAAAGGCAAGAAATTATAATTAAATTTTTGCATTCCAATTAAAAGCAAAAAATCTTTGAATCTCCATGATAAACTATACGAAATACTAAAATTAATGTAACTAAATAATACATCACAAGATGTCATTTTGATCAGTTGGTCATTAAAAATTTATCATTGATATTTGAGCCCAAATAAAATTACAAATTGTAGTTTTTAACCTTTACAAATGAAAAAATTTGAGATTATTCCCTACGGAAGACTCATTTGACACCCACATGTGAAATTAGTATTCCAAATTCACTACAATTGTAAATGCTGCTACTACTAACAATTTTTTATGCGACGAAATTTCATTGGCTTATAAAAATTGTTTTATTAGTGTCATTGTTCTTTTAATGAAGATCACGCTTTTATTCCCAATCTATTTAATTTACAGGTTTAGATTACTTATAACATATCTAACTAATTGATAATATATTATATTAATTATTGATAATATATTTAATTAATTGATAATATATCATCATTATATTTTACTATGCAAATGCACAAGTGCGCATCCACCAGCAAACTTCACATTGGATTAAGAACAAATAATGAAAACAAAAGACAATTAAATTATTTTTGATGATTTTAATGTCAAACATAAAAATCGAAGCAATATCTATTATTTTCAAATAGATTTTGCACCTTATTGATCTCTATAATAGCAGTGGCTTTCATATGGTTGTCTCATCCTTCACACATTTCGAGAAAATGCACAAAAATACAATTAATTTCTTAACAGTTTTAATTTTCCTATATTTCAAAATATTTAACACATCGGCCACTATCTAGTAGCAATAAGAACAAATAGTAAAATTCGAATCGAAAGCTTACATTAAAAAATAATTATTTAAATTTCTGTATATATTTGGGAATATAATGAAATTAAATTATTTTTATATAATAATCAACTTTAGGTAGAAAAATCAAAAACTTTTATTAATCGTTAATCCAGAAACAAATATAATAATGGATAGTTATAATATGAAACATGTGGAGGAAAAAATCCAAATCTAAATATTAAAAATAATGTTGAATTTGAAATATCTTACATGTTCATTAGTTATCACTGAAAAACTGAAGGGAATGCTCATAGAATTAGTACAGTAATTATTTAGAATATTCTTACTTCTAACGATGACTCTTCTTTCCGAAGAGTCAGAAATAAATGGGAATGTTCAAAATCTATCACTTACAAATCATATAAATAAAATTACTTCTATTGATGAAGAAATAGTGAAAGCAATAGATAAAAAAAATTTGGATAATTTACAAAGAGGTCTAAAATGCATGAAAGAATGTTTTTCATGTTATGAGAATCATTAATTTCATCCTCAGCTCTTTTATTCATTAAAATAATTTTGTCTTATTCATTATCTCACAATTTTATCCGAATAAAATCGATTACGTTACCAAAACTCAGCTCCATTGGATAATGCGTTATTATTGCTTGCACCTGAAAGCTCTCTATTAAAAATTCTGATGTTTTACCAAAACTTCATAGCTCAGATTAATTGAAAAAGAATAGATTGGTTGTTTCGTGTTACTTAAAGATAACTTTTTTACATACATTTCTTCGATAAAAGACATCAAATGTAGGCAGCGCGGATCTCTTTTTTTTATAAGGAAGCTTATAATTTATTGTATTCACCAAAGAGTACATATAAATTGTATATCAGAATTATTGATTTTTACTTGAAATCGCTCGATACTTAATCTAAGATATGATATTTATTATATTTATAAATAATGCTCTATATTTAAGTGTCTCAATCATGGTAACCCAGAAATGTTCTTAAAACCTCTTTTGCGTAGATGACCTTAGATTGTTTTGCAAAGTGCTTGATCCCCGCAATAGTCCATGAAAAGGCTAGGTATTACTTAATAAAAATGAAGAGTTTTTACATAATAAATTTAATTCATTGATTGACGGATGATTTGGCATTGTTTTTATGAATAAAATTTTGGTACACAACAAGCTACATTGAGTATTCCTAAAACTATTTGAAGCATGAAATAAAAAAATTAAATTCTCATTAAAGACTATAAGCAAGAATCTATTTTGCAATTCCTTTCGAGAGTAAATATTTAAAAAACGTAAAGCAGCTGTGATAGGATTGAAGAAGATAAACTTTTTAGAAGATAAACTAATTTTACTCCATAAAGAAATTAATTGTTTGATAAATTACTTTATTTTTATAAAATGTGTCAATTTTTAACTAAATGCTTGTGGATATGAATATTCCAGTACAGCAAGGGATACCCCGATAGATATTCTATTCAAACTTAATATATATGTGACTTACCATCAGGAAGGAAATATTGTAGGGGTTAAAATATGAGTATCTTCACATAGGAGTGTGTGAAGGAAAGGATAAAAAAAAATATTTAGAAACTATTGATGTGAGGATCCATCCTCAGTTTTATGAAACCCCTAAGGAACTGACATAAATAATTTTTGATGTTACTTAGATAAAAATTCTATTGGCTTACAGGAGCAGAGAATAACAGATGGAAATAAAATTTGCATAAACAATTAATGGAAGGAATTGTTAGAAAAAAATATTAATGGATTAAAAATTCTTTACACATTTTTTTCTTCATATAATCTCAAATTTAGTGAACTGTAGGAAAAATAAAATTTTACTTAATGTTCATTTCCTTCTTTATTGATATAAACTTTACATATTTTAAGTTTAATTCAAGTTTATAATTGTTATTTTTAATTAAAGTGAATGCAATTAATATTAAAAACAGCTTGAAGTATCTTTGTTAATGGAAAAAATACAGAGTTTCAAATTTAATAAAGTTAGTCTCATTTATAAACAGCATTTTCTCTTGCATGCTTCAAAAAAAGTAAATTCTTACTAAATACGGCATGCGTGATTTGTAAAAAAAATTATTTTTAAATTCAGAAAACTAAGAACGTAAAAGTTACTAATATAATGAATTTCTGTAATATATAAATTAATTTTTAATTACGAACAAATTACTCCTGATTGAAGAATTAATTTTAAAATTTAATTCATTGTACTTAATCTACACTGCTGACCTCCGTAAATGCATCACTCTGAAAGAAATATGCAAATAACATGAAATTTCACAAAGGAATCATACAATTAACATGAAATATCACGCGCGCCTATGGAGCCACTTCAAAATGCTATTTAAGACTTGAAGATTTCGACGATTTTTAATTCGGCAAATGTGTTTCTTTTTGCAAAAATAAATTATTAATTATGCTTTGTAGAAAACAGAGTTCATTTTTGATTATCCGAGTTTGACAGAGGATTTACCTACGGATATTGTGGATTATCTTTCAGAGAAATCAGTAGTCATAGTGGACGAAACCAAATAATTTAAATTCGGATATGTGATCGTTGGATGCAGGAAAGTACGGTGGACCAACGTGTTTGCTCGCATCCAACTCAGTGATGTGATGGCAGGTAAATTGTGCGCATGGCAGTGATAGATCGCTCGGCCACATCACGAACCTTAGCATATCACATTCAGTCTGTAACGCATCATCCAGTGTTTGCATTTACCACTCGACAACGTTTTCAGCAGAGCAGTCCATCCGCATGAAGTTGATTGCTTCGTCTACCCTTGATGCAAAACCACAAACGTCTCCATCGCCATTGTTGCGATGAAAGAAGTATGTGGATGGCAGAATGGAATAAAATTCTCTTTGTTGACGAGTCACCGGCAACAACAAGATATTCGCATTCGAGTCTGGAGATACCATGGAGAGAGAATGCTGAATAGCTGTGTTATGCATCGCCACATGGGTTTTGCACCGGGTATTATGGTATGAGGTGGTACTGGATATTATTCTCGCATTCCTTTAGTACGCGCTGCCGGTACTTTAACAGCCAGCGCTACATTTCCAAGGTGCTGAATCCAGTTGTCCTTCCTTTTCTTCAGGGTTTGCCCACAGCTATATTTCAACAGGATAAGGCACGACCATACTTGGCACGCATTGTTCAAGGGCTCTTCGTCAATTGCCAGACTAAATTGCATTTCTGGCAGGCTGGTTCTCCGGATCTTTCACCGATAGAAAACCTGTTGTCCATGGTTGCTCAAAGATTGACTCAGATTACATCCAAGCTGCCACACCAGATCAACTTTGGCAACGTGTGGAAAATGCTTGGTCTTCTGTACCCCAATAACACTTACAAAATCTCTTTTAATCAATGCCGAGGCGTATGGCAGCGGTGATCTTTAACAATGGCGGCTTCTCTGGTAACCATGGCAACGGATATTGGCAGGAACCACACTTCGCAGAAAATTATAAATATGATCATTTGATACTTGGTCAACATATTATCTACAAAATTAATTTTGTTGTCATACTTCTTGTCTTTCTTTGTGTTGCTATTTGGGTGGCCAGCAGTGTATAATTTAAATACAAGACTCCTTAAAATTAAACCCAAAGTGGTAAAATGAGAAAAATGTTCTTAACTGTTATTTTGATTAACATAACATGCCTAAAAAAAGTGCCACGTTTGCCTGTTAACTAAGTAATAATACAAAGATGAAAACAAGATTGAATTTTTCAAAGTTTACTGATGCCTTCAGATAGTAATTATTAATTAAAAACCAGTTTAAAATCAAATCAATTAAAAATCATTACAGGATATGTGTTTAACCCGTCACGAACACAGTGTTTGACGTAATGTGATTAACTATCACAGAATAAATTAAGTCTTTCCTCCTGAAGAACAGTTTCCAAGTCTATGACAGGAACTAAGGATGATAAAAGTGAACACACTACATGAGAATATCCCAAAGATGTGAAAATGGCTTCAGATCAAGTGAATACACTAGTAACCGTATGCATCCAATCTTTTCTATTCAAGTATTACTGACGAACACAATTCTACGCAAGCGGAAGTTATCATTTATTAAAATAAAAACAAAATCAAAACTACGGGATATAAGTTTTACAAAGGAGTCTAGAATTACAAGTGAGTTTATAAAGTCACCATAATCCATCTGAGAATTTGCAGATCAGTGTGATACTCCAATAAAATTCTTAAACAAACCATAATGTTTTCACTTCAGAATGTTTGTTACTCAATAATGTGTTCTGGATCAGATTACAAGTGTATAATATTTTAAAGATATTGTAGATTCTCTTCATTCTCTTCACGTGATAGGTCTGTAGTCAATGGAGGAGAGGAAAGAAGAGGAGAGGAGAGGAAGGAGTCCACCCCAGCGAAGAGAGATTGCCTTTGATCAGCGAACGAAGGAGTTCAGCTGGTTCTTCTTGAGTGTTTTTTTTTTCTGTTGGCAATGTAGGGTCATAATCAAATTACTATTAATTATAATTTTAATATACTATAGTATTAATTAATAATTTTAATTTTTAAAGAAATGTTTGTATTTGTTTGAGTTGCGTTTAACTATACAGAACAGACACTACAGTTATTATTGTGATTTTCATTTGATTGTCGGATAAATTTTGACTCATCTCTGAATATACTTTTGCCCAAAACAAATACAGTCAAATTATATGTCGACGATGCAAATTTAACCATGTTGCTTGGGTTTTAGTGAATAGATGATCACAAATTCACAACAAATTTCTCTTTGACACTCTGCAACATGACATATATGGAATTTACTCTTCTTTTTCACTTGACTGTGTATGCAATAGGTTGATCTTTCGGGGAAGTCATAGTCCTTGGTTGATGGAATATAAGTTTTCGGTCATAGATGATTTAAAAATTTTATAATGATGGAATAAAGCAATAAGAAATACGGAAAATCAAACATCTACAATTGATTTTCCGGTTTTAATGCATACGGAATATATTAGGTCTCAGAAATTTTTATACACCCTTCGAAAATCGTAAAATATATTTGCATATTTGGCTTGTAAACAACTCAGATCAAAACTAAGCATTTTTCACCTCACATTTTTGGTAATTTCTATAAATCTGTATAAATGTAATATTACAGGCTTCTTATATGATTTCTTTCATCCATTTACCATCATGAAACCCTAATTGACTATTATGAACCATATTTATTTATTTCCATTTATTTCTTCCTCGCATTGCAACCGATTGAATTTCAAAATCAACATTGCTTCTATCTTCTTAACTTTCTAAAATGAATGAAATTAAATAACGATAAATGCAACACTTTCTAATGAGTTATAAGAATCAGGTATTTGACATTTTAGTTAGACAAATTATAATAAATATGAGAACATAAATTAGAAATAAAAACTAAAATATTTCAACGATAAAAATGTTCACTTTAGGAATTATGTATACTTTAAAATTTTACTATTTTTTCTTCATTACAATTTAACTGTACAAATACTTTCCTTAGATATAGTTGTATATTTTAACCCTTTTCTCTCTTGGTTTTAAATTAACTCTGTTTAAAAAGATAGAGTTTTTTTTTTTCATTAAGTTACAAAATTTTGCATTTGCATAAATTCTCATTTAATGGTAAGAAAGTTATGTAAAATGTGGACATATATAAAAAACATCCTGCTAAAATGTAATGTAAAACACAAATTGAAATATACAATGTATTGTAAAACAAAAATTGTAATGTACTGATGATATACTATGACAATTGTATGTTGACAATTGTTGTTGTCGTGTGACAAGTGCAAAGAGAAAAAAAGACAAGTCATGGGACGAAAGGCATGGTGAACTCCCGTGGCTACATCTTCAGCTTTTTCGGTATACGATATGTCGTGGCAGCAGGCTATGACAACTAAAATGCAAAATAATAAATCCATTTGTCATTTTTAAATTTTAATATACTCTTGTAATTATTTTCATATATTATCTAAAAAAATTGTTTCTATGTATTATCTAAAAAGGTATATTAACTTAAACTTCGTGTAACTGAGAATCTAATATCTACGGATAAATTTTTCTTGAATATATTTTTCATGATGAATTTATAATAGAATTGCATAAAAATATTTATAACTTACATCAGTATAAAATTTTATAAAAGCATACTAACATTACAAAAATAAGTTCGTAACACTGCCGAATCAGTTTGAGTCCAAGAAAAAAATATCAAGTGATTTGTTCCTCTATATTATCAGATAAAAAAGATTTGTTATAAGATGTATACTTCCAAATCCTGTAGAGTTTTCTTGAATATGTTTCCCATAAGGAAATAGGGCTTAGAATGATTAATTATTACGAAAAGCAATGATAAATGTTTGGCGGATATGATTGTATGAATTTTTGCCTTGGGAGAAAAAGACATTTTTAATTATTTCAAATAAAATTAATATTGTTAAAATATTTTTATAACAAAAAAAAATTAATAAAATTAAAATTTTCAATTCAAAGGAAACTTTTTTATATTAATCTTTTCTTTTTTTAAGTTTTATAAAATAGAATATATGTTATTAATAAGAGACGTGAACATTGCAAAAATATTTTTAATTTTGGTGTGTTTCTATATGAATGGTTTAAAATTTAAGAGATATCACTAATTAAATAAAATGTTGTACAAAATTAGCGTTAATTCTTTTTTTGATTTTGGATAATTTATTTGCAACAATTACAACCAAGTTCATATTTTTTTCTAGTATTATTTGTCAGTATTTAATTTTAAGATAAAAATGTAAAAAAGCATAGCAAAAATTAAATTTCTTTAAAGTAAGTAAAATTAAAATCCATTAGTAGTGTTGTATACACTGGCCAAGTATTTTTACATATGAATTTAATAACCCATTTTTTTCTTAACTGGAAGCCTTTTTTTTTTTAATTAATTCAATTTCCCATCCTCCTTTTTCACGAAGTGGAGTGCCATAAAGTAGGACTTGAAGGAAACCAGTTTTTCAATGAGAGAGCGAAGGAAGGAAGCGGAAGACACACGACGTTGGAGGAGAAGTGACAAGAAAAGGATAAAACGCATGCCACTAAAAAGGGCTGTTGTGGTTATTCAAGTCTGACGTTCTATTGGAATCTATTAACAAAAGATTACCAATTGCAAATAATAAAATCTTATGAGTTTTTAGACAGGAGAAGAAGTATCTCTCTGCACTACGAGCTCAAACGAAGAAAACCACTCTGAAAGAATAAACAGACAGGTTTTAGAAGCCTCAAAATAGGCCAGCCTGGTACTCGAACTTGTCTTGTGTAAGTTCATGTTTTTTTTCTTCTAAAATTTTATTTTACCAGCCAATTGTTTTTTAGTGTGGAACCACCTATTTTATAACTTTAAACTATGATTATGATATCTAGTGTAAATTATGAACTCCACGTGAGTGCTTAATGTTGTTGTTATAAATCCAGGGCCTATCAAACGTTGGAGTCTAAGCTGTGGGGTCAACGGCAATCTTCTTTACGGATGTCATGATCACAGGCCACTCACAACCAATCTACGACAAATGGTTCTGCCATTTGTCGTCGATTGATGAGAGAGGGTCTGTACATGTCTTATACATGCTGCAGAATTTTAGTATGCGGGCTTTGCGAATCCGCCACCACCTCCTTCAAACGCGTCGATCCAAGGGCTCTGATGTCACTCATCCAAGGGCTTGCCTTGGCATCCCTCAAACGTTGCACAGTTTCTTGTTTGAACCGTCTTTGCCACATTCTAATGCACTGTAGACACTAGACAAATGCATTATACTGTAGACTGTAGACAAATGCACTGTAGACGCGTCAGATGTCTGCTGCGATTTACTATAAGGACAAACCGGTCCTCCTTAGTTCAATCACCATGACCCTCGTAAACTTGTCTGCCTGCTAGAACTGACTCTGTCGATGATGATCTAGCATTTTTTGCAATTACAGGTGTCCTTTGTGGCAAGAACAATCTTTCACAGATTATTTTCCAAGCAGCAATAATGGTACAAACATTGCTCGTCATGCCATTTACTAACTTTGTATCTTATCTTATATGCGCTGGAGATCTGTGGATTTCCCATCTTTTGCATAATTCAATAAGGTGTGTTTCAATTTGCCCTCGAGAGAATTGGAGAGATTCTAAGTAATGCTGTTCAAACTTATACAAATGGTTGTAGAAATGAACATAACTGTTCTAGACGTTCTAGGAATTTACATCAAATTGAAAAAGCATATAATAAAGATTTAATGGAGAAATCCTGATTACTACTCAGTATTTCGCAGTGAACCAATAGCCATGCCTTTGATGAAACTCTGGATTTTCTTGTGCTCCTTAAAATTGGAAAAAGAATATAGATTTTGTCTGATAGCAAAATTAGAATTTGGCCAATTGACAAAGTGTGAGACACAGAACTGAAGTATAGATACTCAATAAATTAAAACATAACGGTTTTAATGTATTTATCGTGTCCTTTTATGTCCCTCAAGGGACATAATACTGGGTAATAGTAAAAACTTGGCCAAAGTGGGAGCTCGTGATGCCCCTGAGCCATTGGAACCTCTCACCTTTTTGGAAATCTTTTCAAGAGTAAAAAGCAGGGTGAATACCACATAGATTGTCCCTCCAGAGCACCAATTGCATCAGTGTTCTCGTCTGAGAAGCTCACTGGCACATGGTTTTAAAAGAAGGGAACAAACCACTCTTGCCCACTTTCTAAGTAATCACTTCAGATTTTCTGAGGCCTCCAAAATTTTCGTGACCAGTACCAACAGTTTCGCTGAGCACCTCCTTGATTGATTTGTGCTATCCGATCAAGATTTATACTACGACGATCCCTTGATGGTACTAGATTATTTGGGGTTTATAAGTTATGGACCTGATCTAGTGTTGTTGGCCAATTGGGACATGCAATAACAACAGATGGCTTAACTTGAAATCTGCATAATTTTCTAGCCACTTCTGATGCTGCATTTTTAATGTAGAGATATGACGTATGCCAGATTTCCGAATATTTGATTTAAAATAAATAGAATATTAAAAAGAGCAAATATAACATTCGGTTTCATCAAAGGAAAACTTACAGTAAATAATTTTGAGTAATACGTTTTCAAAAATCGTCGTATCTCTCTTATTTTAATTTGCAAATATCAAAATATTGCAAATTAGTTACGATAAAGGCTGTTTTGGAGCTTTAATCCTCGTTAACTAAAATGTTTCTCAGAAAATAAAAAAGCAGTAAATAGTTCCTAAGAATTTTTTTTATTTAAAATAATTTAAAAATCTAAATTTATTTTAAAAATTAAAAATATTTTAAAGATTAAATTTTTTAAAGCATTAAATATGAATTTCATTTGATGAAAAATAATGTTATTAGAAGAGTGACAAAAGCTGTATTTTATTCTATCAGACTGAGAACATCAACTATAACTTCAATTTACGAAAAGTTTCTCATAAATATTTTTAAATTTGTTTTTTCTGGAATTGGACTTCTACCATTTTTAAAGTAGATTAATTGTAGGTAAACGTTAGTTACGTTATAAAGATTAGTTTCTTAAATATTTAGAATATTTTTAAGCATTTTAAAAAAGATATATTTAAGGTTTATAGTTGGTATGTTATTCACTGAGTTGTTTACATCTTTTATTACACATTATTTTTAATTTGTGTCTTTTATATTGATTTAAATTCCTTATTAAAGAAAATTAAGTAATTTTTTATAAAATTTTTAACGATGTTTATGTACTAAAAGCCTTTTAGTTTAGAATTACTGTCGAGGGATGATCACCCATTATATTAAAATTTAGCATATGATGTCAAAAATATTTCTTATTATCTTGAATCTTCGATAACTAAGTTATTCTAGGACTCATTGCAATATTTTTTTATAGATTATTTTTGCACCTTAAGAAGTATATTTTTTAGACAGTTCTAGAAATAAGACGTTTAAAATGAGCCCAATTTTTGGATAAAAATGTTTTCGTACGTATTATATCCTTTTATCCCGAACTGACTTTCGAACAATCTTGAAAATTCGTGGAAGTGGATTGTTTTTACCAAAGCTGTGAAAACTACAAGATTTTTTAAAATATGTGTGAAGAATAGTTATTAAGTTCTTGTAATTTTTACAAAGAATTTCTTAATGGAATGGCTGAAAAATTTATACTATTTTCGTATTAATTATGATAATATTCCGCTAACACTAAAACACAGGTTTGACTGTCCTGGCATTTTAAGATCGCTGTCTCAGTTTGGAGATTTCTCACTCTTGACATCCAAAAGTGATTAGAAAACATGAAGGAGGTATCCAGCTGTGTTGTGTACTCTCCTGGTCATCTATTGTTCTTTCCATGGACATGACCCCACCAACCAACTCAAAAGATTTAGTTTCTGCTGTTTCCACTGGTTGTTAATATACAAGCAAGACTTTAAGACTGTCAGAAAATGTATAGTTGCCAATGAATTTGATTTTTGTTTTGCAAAATCATGAATTGATTGTAATGTCAAATTAGTCTGATAGTATATTTACATCCTCTTTGATGTGTGAAACATGATTGGTTCCCAATCATAATATGTATATAAAGACTTATTAAAGAAAAGAAAACAATATATATCTGATAGATTTTTATTTTTTGTTTGTAAAAGTTGCATTCTTGATCCAATAAAGCTAATATCTGTTTTTAAAATAATTTCCATTAATTTTTCATATGATGAATACTAAACAGTCAACTAAGAAGTATATAACTTGGAAGACTGTTTAATATTATTCTATCCTTGTAAAGTGTGTCAATTATGAGGGTTTTGAAAGCAAAAAGTCTACATCTATCCTATTTTGATTCCTGAGGCTTCTTTTTAGTAAAAATATTACTTAATTAAAATTGTTAAGTAGAAGGTGATCTTTATTTTTCAAGTTTAGGATTTAAAACAAAACCTCAGAATTGATGTACAGTTGCAATTTTAAAATATTATTTCAGAACATAATTTTTATATCAACAGTGGAAAATAAAAAGAAAACAGGATGTTTTGTTTAGTAGTGTATTTCTATTTATTTTATTATCCTATAGTATATATATTCAGTTTTTGTTATTTATATTTTTCAATTTGTTTTGTAAAATAGTTTATTAGCTGAAATAAATATCTATAGTCTTTTCCTGCCATAAAAAATTGATTTAAATTGTTTTGTCTCTTATAAATTGTAAGTAATTAAATGTTACAGTATTGTTTTAAATTCAAACAAACAATTTAAAGTAATTTATGTATTTGGTCACATTTGTATTTGGTGTGAAAAAAATGCAGAATTTAAAATTTAATTGTTTTTAATATTATATCCAAAGATTTAATAGAGAATAGAACTCGTCGTTATTCTGTTAGCACAAAGCATTCAGATTTTTATATTTTTGAAATATTATGCAAAAGTTGTAAAAATCAAGTAAGATTATAATTAAAATGTCAGAATATGTTTTTGTTTTTAACAAATTCCATACATTCATGAAATAGTTTAAACTTGTGGAACCATCTATGTAAATTGGAAATTATAGTGAAGGCTAGTTTGATGTTATTAAAGATACTTTTACTTTAATATACTTTCAAATACTAAAAATTGGTCACTTCTTGAAAGTAATTTGATATTGATAGTTTGATCAAGCTTGTGTGGAATTTACATTTTTCATAAAAACACTAGTTTGATAATTGGCAATTTAAAGGATCAGTCACACACAATAACTGTTAAATATACCAGTCATATATCTCTTTAGAAACACAAAAGAGCAGAAATGTAAGTAGTGAAAATTTACTTAGCTCTATTACTTCTCCTAGTCAAAAATATCTGTTGTATTTAAATGAGCAAAACCAGGAAAGGCTATTGTAATCGAAAAACTCAGAGCTTGTAATGAAATTGGTACCTTAAAAATCAAAATGAAAAACGTGAAATAAAACTTGAAATATCTAAATATCAGGTAATTTATATGTTTGAAAGGGCTACCAAATTAATATTACTTAAAGTTAAAAGTATCAAGCTTTATTGTAGAATTTTTAAAAGCAAAAATTAATGCATTAAAAGGTAAAATCCTAAAATACATAACACATTTAGAAAGAATTTCAAAAAAGTTACCAATGATGAAAGTACAAGATTTCTAAATACAAAATGTTTAAAAAGCTATAAAATGAACAGAATCTCACCAAATCAACAATAGGTTACAGTAAAATAGCATTTTTAAATCTAAATCTTACTTAATTTCAAGCATTGTGTAGCTCTATCTCTTGCTATTTTTGATTTTAAACATTGAAATTTTGAATATTTTATATTTATTTACTTAAAAACTACTACCAAACAATCAAAAATGTTTTAGGACTACTGTCCTCTAAAATATTTAAACTTAGTGAGCCAATTTACTAGGAAAATTGGTGTTTGTAATTGTCTTTCTTGTAAGGAAAAAATTTGCTTAAATATTTTGTGTGTTGTATGATATTTTGTCTTGATAATTTTTATTTTAAATACTATAAAATAGAAATATGAAAATTTATGAATTTTTTTATAATGTGAATATCAGTATTTTAGCTGATAAACTGAATTCTCAGTACTCAGTTTTGCCAAAAAAAAAATTTGACATGGATTTGATGTTTGTATTGTACACCTTTTCACATTTCATCATTAATAAAAAATATGTATATGCTTATTTTTTCTAAAAATTTCTAAAAATCTTGAAATAATTTGTAGAATAATTACTGCAAATAAATAGGCAATCAAATTTAACTTATGTTTCTAATAAAAAAAAATTTCTATTTGTACATGAGAATTATTTTTAAACTGATTTTTTATATTTTGCTATGTTTAGTGCTTTTTTTTCTTTCAATTATTTGTCTGTTATCTTACTTTATTTATAATTTTCTGTTTACCGAAAATAAGATTCTGTTTATTATACATTTTTAATTTTTTCCTATTCCACATTTTTTTCATTTTATTTAAATAATCTGTACAATTCTCTCCATACTTTTATTTGAGTAGGAAGCTGCATGTTTTATGCTTTTGCCTTCAGTATAACAGCTTTGTGTTATACTGAAGGAAAAAAAAAAGTGTATCAAAAAAAAAAGTTTATTGTTCAAAATCTACTTGAAACCCTGTTGGTCCCTGTTTAATTAGTCTTCTTATATGTAAGAAATGACTGTTGATTGTTGATTTATTGGGAAAAAAGTTATTGCAATTTTTTTATGATCAAATAGCAATTAGAAAAATCACTTCTTAAAACAATAAACTTTTTTCATTATTTGATGGGTAAGTCTAATCATTAATAGAAACTCTTCTATCAAGTTCTTATGAAATTTCAAATGTTACATAATAGTTGAAGAGGATATATTATTATACCCTTTATTTCCTTATGTTTCCCTCCATTTTATTTTTATTCACTTTATTACTCTGAGTATTAATTAAAATCACATATCTATTACATAATTTTTTTTAAAATATAGCTGTGAATTCAAATATAACATTTAACACATATTTTCTTTTCACTTTTACTTTTTTATAAATAACTATTTCTTATCTTGCAATAACTTGATTAAAATATATTTTTTATCTTTTTGATAGTTATTGCACATGCATATAAACTGCGTACATTTTTCAATGATTATATATCTATCTATCTATATATATTTATATACATATATATATATATTTGTATATATATATATATTATATAATTTTTTTTCAGAATTTTTATTAGAAAAAGATGCAAGTTCTTCTTAGGTTGAAAAAAGAGTTGGAAAGGTTTTACTCCCAATCACTCCATGGAATCTCCTGTTGGCAAACTGAAGATACACATAAGCTGAAAGCAAGTATGCAATACATTTTTTTTTACATTCAAAATATTATCTTTATACTTGTTATAATTTTATCCATATTTATCATATGTTATTAGATTGCAGGTTGCATATATGTTTGTGAACAGTTTGTATTTAAAATCTAATATCTCAACTTAATAAAAATTTAAAAGTTTAGAATCGTATATTTTGTTCCAATGAAAATTTTCATATCAGTTTAATGGATTTGCAATCCTTAAAGAAGAAAGAAAAAATATTTTGGATCACAAAATCATCTAAATTAACTTTCTTTTTTATAGAATCATTTCTTGGTGTAATATAATTGCTACTAAACCATTTCAGCATTTGGAACTTAATGATCTTTAAAACCTTAAAGTTATTCTTTTATCAAACTACACAGAGTGCCTCATAGGATATATAATTCTTCATCAGGAATGTTATCTATTGTTAACTTCAATAATATTTAGTTGATGTGTGAAAAATTTTAATGTTATGCTTAAAAAAAAATTTAAAAATTTAATCAATTTAAAGAATGGGAAAACTCAAACTTCTGTTGGTCACTTCCAGACTTTCTGTTGTACTTCTTCTGAAAAGCTTTACTGTAAATTATTCAATTGAACAAAATATTGGAATTTATTTATTATTATTATAAATTTCTTTAAATTTTCCTTACAATTTTTATTTGCTTCAAAATCAGGATTTTTAATTTTTCCAATTAATTACAACAAACTAATCCATTTCTTATTTGTTTATATTTTCATTAGTTGTTTTCATGCAGAACCATTTTGATATCATGATCAATGTGTATAGAATTGACATGGGATGTATCTTTTTCCCTTTGCATATAATTTATCTTTAATGCGATATAATTGGTATTAATATTTATGACATCTAATATTTTACCAATACCATGTACATTGTTTGTGTATTTGCACTTATAACTGTTTCAACATTAGTATCTTACTATGTGTGTACAATTAAAACATAATGATCATCAACCCAAAAATTTTATTTTAAGGTAAAAAATGGTGACTTTTTATTAAAACATGCATTTAATTGCATCATGAAATAAAAACAACAGATTGTATAAGTTCCCAACATTTATATTTTTTTGATTTGTAAACCTGTCTTTTATGTTTATTTATATTTTTTAATATTCTTATCTTTTATAATTTTATAGGTATAGTTGGTCCTAGTGATACTCCATATGAAGATGGTGTTTTTTACATTGATATTCAAATTCCAGAAAGGTATTGCTCTTCATATTTTGTTAAATATGTTATAAACATAATATTAGATTATTTCTTTTTAAACTAGAATATGTGTTAATTTTGTTATTTTTATATATCCTTAATAAATACAGCCTGAGAAACAAATAGTTTTTTAATGTTTCAGATTTCAAATACATTTTAAGTATAACTTTTCGAACTTTTTAAAATTCAAGTGTCTGTTAATATTTATCTAAGTTTTTAATTTAAGGTGTAATTCTATAATAAATATCTTAATTAGTTCATTAAAAAACAAAATAAATCTTGGGAAACATTGGTGTGCTTTTGTTTAATAAAAGCTTATTTCTTGTTAGTAAATAGTTCTAATATGTGTAAGATTTGTTGATCGATTTTCACATTAATTAAATCCAGATTTTAAATATAGATTTTTTTAAACAATATTTTGAATTTTGATTAAAAACTTGAAATTTTATTAAAAATTTCAAATCTGAAAAAACAAAACATACATATAAAAGATATTAAAAATATTCGGTATTTTAAGATACTATACTATTTACTTAATTTAATATATTGATCAAGATTTATTCTACTGAACTATGACAGTAAATAAAAAAAAATATGCTTTAATGAGATTTATTTTTTAAT
This sequence comes from Latrodectus elegans, assembly GCA_030067965.1. NCBI lineage: Eukaryota > Metazoa > Arthropoda > Arachnida > Araneae > Theridiidae > Latrodectus > Latrodectus elegans. Next base: position 26,926,160 of record CM057812.1, read on the forward strand.
TATAAATAGGAAGCTAAAAAGTCGTTTAAGCTTTTCTTTCTTAAAATAATTTCTTATAATCTTTCTTTAAAAGTATTCTTATAAAAATGTATTTAAAACTTTGATGAAGTTTATCTTTAATATTAAATTTTGCTTCATTTTCAAAATTACAATTTCCTTATAGATGTATTATTTACTTTTTGTCTGTAATATAAGGGATTGGAAAAGTGTAAAAAAGTTGAAATTATTCACATTAATATAAGTATGAGATTATACGAAGTAATCTGAAAAATCTGGGATTGTAAAGTGTACTTTGATTAAAATTTTAGTTGAGAAGCCTAGTTCCATCTGCTTTGTTAAAGTTATGGCTGAAATTTTGTATTTCTTATTTATCAACAAAAAAGGAAATATAAGGGATTCATTTGTATACATAAATACTATAATGTACCTGGAAAAATGCTTGCAAGATTTTCTTGCAAAATTGGTTGTTTGGATTTATCATGTTTATATTATTTGTTAGTATTCAAAAAACTTTTAAACTATGTATGTTTAAGTTAATTTAAATTTTTTTTTTAAATAGTGTTTTTTTTTTTCAAGTAAAATTAAATTGATATCTTAATATTATCCCAAAAATTTTAAGTAATGCAGTATATCTCGAATTTTTTTAGAAATAGTTTTAAAAATGATGCGAGTATGAAAAAATAATTTCATTAAGTTTTTCATTTAACAATCATGAGTTATTTTAATATTTGTACAAAAAGGATGAATATTTTTTGCTGTAGTGATCTATATTGTTAATATGTTCTGTTTGTGTTAATTACAAAAATATATTAATGTTAGTCATGTATTTTTCTCTTAAAAAAATTAGGATTGAAGTTTTCTCAGAATTGAAGCATTTGATTTAGAACATTTCTGTTCTTATTTAACAAAATGCCCTTGTTAAGGTACAAAATGGATGTTAAAAAATTTAACTCTAAGTTTTCTTTCACTCAAAATATTCAGTGTGGCTGACTATTGATTCAGGATGGCTGTTCATTTTTCCTAAAATTTCGTTTTCTTGTTTTTAACTTGAATTGACAAAAAAAAAAAGTTAAAGTTTCTCCAAACTGCTGTGAAGATGTCGTGCTATTTAAATGAGATATTTTTACATCTTAGGATAAGAATATTAAAAAATTTTTTTTTTACTCTCTAAAATATTACCAATTTTGCCTCCTATATTACCTGTAAAATTTATTTTCTTTTATTTATTACATAATTTCTTCCAAAAACTGAAACAGCATGCAGTGTTTCAAGTAGGTTTTCATAAAAAAAAAAAAAAAAAAAAAAACTATGTAGTTCATACTTAGTCTGCCATTCATGTAAAATTGTCTTGAACATTTAAGTAATAATCTGATTGGTTATACAAGGTTGAATATACCATTTGGTTTTTGGTAAAACTTTTTTCTATTACTTGAAGTTAAAACCGCTTGTTGCCTTTTTTCGTCCAACTAAAACCAACTTTCAAAAGTTTTTTTTTTTCTTTTCTTTTTTGCGGGATTAACAGTAGGATGATTGCATTGGAAGAGTCTGGCTGTAAGGCAAGATGCTGGAATGTCCTCCTTTAACATGTGATTTTCTATATTATAATATCTTCAATAGGGATTCATGGGTAAATTGTAAAACAAAATCAGCTTATTGAGAAAAATTGGAAAAATATTTTTCTACAATTACACATTATAATCTCCAGCTTTTTACAGTGCTTTTCCCCAATAATATAGACATCTAAATACTTCAAAACAAGCAACAGGCTCAGATTGGGAAAAAACATGCTAAGAACTACTGGGGAATATAATCACTTAGATATTACAATAATTACTAATTGTATAATATATTGCATGTCAACATAGCTCATTATCTATTGAAAATGCTGGAATGAATATGTGAAATTCCACTTTAATTGTATTGTAATCTGCTTGTTATCTATAATGGATGTAAGTGGCCCTTTAGATTGACTTGCATCTCAAGTTGAATTAAAACTGGGATTGAACTTTGAGCACACTTTATATAAAATAAAATAAAAATATAAAAAAATCACAGTAATCTTACTTTAATGCATCTTGTAAATGTCATATTAACTCTCCATTTTCCATGCACACTTTAGAAATGAATAGTCACAATAATTCCATAGCTAAATATCAGTGTTTATATTCTTACTTAGTAATGTGCTAATTTACATGCTTTCTACCACAATATCTTCAGATGAAAGCTTTTTGATTGTATCTTGTAATTTCTGTGTAAAAATTCCTGGTTCATGTTTAAAAGTGCTGATAGGAGCGTAATATTTTGATATAAAGTTAAGAAGTAATATATTTATACATAGGAACTACAATTACAACTTTGGTTTTTTAATAATTATTATTTTGCAACCACCTATTGTCAAATAACTTTTCTTTCTGATAACGATGAGCAAAAAATTTGCTTTTTAATTTTATCTACAGGAAGTAATTGTCAAGAGACTAATTTTACCACAACCACATGAATAATAATTATTGTGGTTGTGGTAAAAATGTAAAAAATTTTTATCTCCTTAAATTTCTTTGACTTGATTAAAATACAGTACTAAACACTCATCTATTCTGGTTTTTGGTCAACAGTTGAAAAGAATTTCAAAAAAAGAAAATAGATCTATAAATGTGAAGTCATTACAAAAATTTACATTATTTTTTTCTTGGTCAATGGTTAATAATGAAGTGTGTTACTATGCTACTTTTATTTTACTTTGATATCTCTATTAATTATAACTTATGTTTTATTCCATTAACTGATTTTAAAAATTCTTAATTGCAGTGAACAGCAATTAATGAATCTATAATCCTTTAAAATTCCATTTCCCTATTGTGCCTCTCTGCTTATGCTAAATTTTATTACATCTTTCTTTTATATTTATTGTAAGAAAGGAAATAAATGCTTTAAATTTATTTGTATTTTTTGTAAAATAAAAACTATCTCTAGTCAGAATCTTGATGCCATTTCCCATTTGGAAGACTATCTTTACTATGATATTAATGGCTTGAAGGTATTTTTAATTAGTAAAAGAACTGATGAGATTTTCTTTGACTTAATAAGAGATTATATTGTGAGGGTCTACATGATAAACATTTTTGTTGCCTAATGTTGTTTGACTGCTATTATGTGGCGAAGAGAACATCAGTTTAAATATCAATACTTTCATTAAATAGAAGTTCAAAACTGAGTGACCTCGTGATGAGGAAACTTAATTTGATGAATTGGTGCAGCTTGAGAATCTTCAAGTATGTATGTTTGGGTATTTTCAATTATAAAATAAAAAGTTAGAAAAAAACTAAGCAAGTATTGTATTATTTTTTGTTTTCTATTTTTGAAAATAAAAGTAATTTTTAAATTTTAATTTAATATCGCATTGAAAATGAGTATTTTTTTCAATAAATCTTGTTAAGCAGAAAATAAGAATCTTTCACTTCTACAGGTGTGCTTGTAATTTTTAATGCAAAATTTTGTTTCAAATTTATATTCATTCTTTGATTTGTTATCTATATTGTTTAATTGCATATGTATGTTGCTTTAAGTATCTGATGAAATTTAACACGTTCAAAAATTGATCATTTCAGGTATCCATTTATGCCTCCTAATGTAAGGTTTATTACACCTGTTTATCATCCAAATATTGATGATTCTGGAAGAATATGTTTAGATACTTTGAAATTACCACCTCAGGCAATTATTTTCTTAAATATGTATTTTGTACTATATACCTCTTAATAAATTATAAAGCTAAATTTTTTTTAAGAAAATTTATAAATGTTTCAAAACTAAATTTAAATTACTTTCTGTTAAGAATTTTTATGAATTTCTTACAAGTACTATGTTTCTCAACAAACAAAAAGTAAATTGTAAAGCTAATACAACTAGCTCCATTTATTTAATGTTTCTGCTAAATTTCTTTCTATCTATTTGGACTTATTACTTAAAGAAATATTAAATAATCAACTATTACTTATAGTAATTTTAAGAAATAAATTTTTTTTAAATCAATAAAAGAATTTCATCTATAATGATTTAATTTCATTATAGATGAAATCTTTTATTGACTATTTATAACATTAAATCTTCCATTTTGAAATTTTGTCTTTATTTAATATTGATTTATCAAAATACTATCTTTAGAAAATTTATTTTGATTGTTTCCTGTGAAGTGCTAACATTTTTCTTAATTTCATCTTGTGTTTACATTTCTGCCTTTATGATGTAATTTATTTAATGAAAAATATGTAGTAAATGTTTTTTTAAGTACTCTGAAGTTGCAAAGCTTAATTATTATAAATATATTAAAGTAAATGTGTTTTTATTAAAAAAAAGGAGAGGGGGGGGGGTAAAATTAGTTTTTGTGAAACACAAATGCTCATATCTTGTTCAGCTCCAAAGAAAAAGCTTAAATATATTTTATAATTCAGGCAGAAATAAATATGTTTAGATATTTATTACAATATTTGAATCTCTTCAATGTGACAAAATTAATAAATTAATCTCTTCAATATTAAAAAACTTACTATTATTATTTATAGAAATGAATACATTATAAATAAATCAAAATTATGTTATACATAACATTTCTATAAAAATTTCAAAAGTAATTAATTTTTTCAATGATACTGATAAGTTCATAATATTGTCTATGTATTTATTTAAATTAATAAATGTGCATAGAATCACAATAGAAATGTGTGTAAATATGAAATAAGACAAATCTTGGTAAAATATAGGAATTAAATACTTTTAATATTAAATTTAGTTAATAGTGCTTGCTTTAAAAAATCTTATGAAGAAGGAAATGGTAATGTAAGAACAATGCATAAGCCAGGTTTTAAACAGCTTACTGTTTATTCATATGGAGATTTTAACAAATAAGTTTTTATCAAAAAAATGTAAATGATCAATAAATTTATATTATTATCAAGCTTTCATAAAATTACTTATTTCATTTTAAAATTTTTGGTGAAAATTGTTGACGTTTTATTTATTTAATATTTTTCACTAACTTTAAAAATATATGAAAATTGTTAATTGTTTTTATTTATAATTTAGAAATGAGAAATACTATATTAATACAAATTTATAAGGTGCTATAGACAATACATTTATCTGAAGAATATAATTATGAATAAAATAGTATATTATCATTGATTCTATTAGGATTCTTATAAGACAATATAAATTAAGATGCTTAAAATATTTCATTTGATAAATAAGAACAATTGTCAACAATTTAATAAATTCATAATATTTTACATTTTATAATTTTTTAAATCGTTTGCTCCATATAATTTATTTAAAATATGAATAAGGTCTGGTTGATAAATTCAAAAAATGATAACTATACCAAGTAATGTAAAAGCCTAAATTCATCTTATTGAAAGAATAAAATAGTAGAGAATAATAAAATGCATTAAGGTAGAGGTATCAAACTCAATTTTGCAAAGGGTTATATATTAAATTTGGAATGTGTAAGTGGGCCAGATTCAAATAAAAAGTGCACTGAATTATAGCATTTTATTTATTTAATTATATAGTATATAGTATACAGTTGCTAAAAATCATATCAAAGTTATAAAAGAGGGTAGTTATTTTTAGCTCGAGCATCAAGGTACCTGACTTCTCTTGTCTTTGACAAGCTCATTGATGCCAGGTATCATATTTGTTATAGTTATTTTAAGAATAGATTGGAAATGTTCATTCGTTAGTCTTGTGCTATGTTTGCTCTTATTTATTTTCATGATGAAAAGCATCTGCTCCCATAAATAGGTGCTACCAGACATGCACAAACTGCGTGCTGCATGCTTATTTAATTCCAGATATTTATCCAAACTCTTGAAATATTATGTATAAAATGGAAGAGAGTTTCTCTTTAAATTTTTCTTTCAAAATACTGTTCAATTGAAGATCTATCAACTCCATTTGAAAATGAATTAATGCCTTTGAAGCTTCAAAATTTAGAATTCCATTTCGTTCATTTTGTGTAAGCCTTTAAAACGATTGTTGAATTTCATGATCAAATTTTGCAGACGGTATGAATATTGATCAATTTTTTTTTCCACTGTGCCAAATGATTTTCAATGAGGGAAATGATTCAAAGTTAAATTTTTTACCTGATTTTTCCTACAGCCTCAACTTTGTTTCAAAGGCTTGAATGCATTCAGTGACAGATGAGTGACAATCATATTTTTAACTTTACATTCAGATCAGTCAAATGTTTATTCACATCTACCAAAAATACACAATCAATTCACCAGTCATTGTCATCGATTGGGTTGCCTTTTTCTAACATGAAAGCTTGAATAGAGTCACTTAAGATTCTATTGTTTCCGCTTGTTGCTAAGAGATAGTGTTACTGTCTATCTCTCGCTTGTGTAGGCACTCGCTGCAATTGAAATTACAAATGTAGTGTTGGCATTTTAAAACTTTCATAGAGGAATCAAGTGAAGTCTAAATGCTCTAAAACACTTGATTCTTCTTTCTGTGACACATTGCACTCAGGAACCTTATTGATATGGCTTAGGGTCCGACGCGGTCTACGGGCCGTATCTTTGACATGACTGGTTTAAGGAAAACCTTTTGTTACAAAAGCTTTTTTCTGAAATAATTTCTCTATAAAATGTTTATCTCAATCAGACTACCTAATTAAAATTTTAATTAATTAAAGTTTTATATTACTTCAAATTTTAAAAAAAGTTTTAATTTCCTTTTAACGTACAATTAAATTTCAGTTTTGATATATTAATAGTTGGAAAATTATTAATTTTACTTGTTTCCTTAGTCTTATGAAGTCCTTAGTCTTATGTAAATGATCATCAGTTGCAAATTTATGATATCAGAACTTTTTCTCTTTTAAAAAAATAAAGAGTTATTGTTATTTTTACTTAATTTGTTTTACACATGTGTATAAACCTTCTTAGATGCAATAATTATCATACCTTTCATGGAATTATGTGTTAGAAAATTGCTAGATAAAATTTTAAAAAATAGCTAAAATAACTAAAAATCAGAATCTACGGGTTGATAATTTTACTGTGAAATCTTCCAGTAAAAATTCTGAAAAAAAAAATTTTCTATCCTGTTTATTATAAATATTTTATCATGATTATTTCATTGACTAAATTAAGTGAAATACAATTTTTAAAATTGTTGAATAAACAAAATTTTTATTTGCTATCAACTTTATTTTGAAAGATACGATTATTTTATAATAATTATTATGATTATTTTTTTTACAGAAATTAAAGATGTTGCAACTTAAAGTTGTTTAAAATCAGTGTATATAAATTAAATTTCTTATTTTTGTGAATTTTACCATGGATTATTATTAATTGTAAATTTATTTAACGTTATTTATAATGAATAAAAATAAGAATTTTTAGTTGATAAATGAAACTGAATCAATAAATAATCATAAGTTTTGTTTAAAATAAGAATTTTTTATATTACTTTAAAAATGTATTAAATTCTTATGAAAATTTTAAAGAAATGTTATGAAATTCATGTATTTGAAAATTTAATAAAGTAAGATTTTTATATTTTTTTAATCTAAATGGCATATTTTGCTTATCACTGGCTGAAAAGCTTAGCTTTTATTCTTTAAATAAAAGTATAAATTATTAGTAGTCTCATTAAAAGCTTAGTGTTTAAAACAATCACTAATGTTGAAATTTCATTCTAAAAAGCTAAAAAAAATTATCAAGCAATTAATTTAATTCAAATATTTTGATTACACTAATAATCATAAGATTTTCCAAATGATTTTAAAATTACTTTTTTTTTAAAGAATTATTTTTTGTTTATACAAATTGTAAAATAATTTTGGAAATCACTTTTCCTGAATTGTGTTTTTAAGTTTTGCATATCCAAGGAGCAAGCAAGGAAGGAATTTTGAAAAAATAGAAATCCATAAAATTTTGTATTGGTAAATCTAAATTATGAAATAATAGGTAATGTTTAAATTTTTAAATCAAATGAAAAAAGTAGTTTTTAATATAATTCTATAATAAATAATATTTTACTACTTTTTTCATTCATCAGAAATTATTGCTGATACCATTGTTTCAATTGCAATTTGCGAGCTAGTGAATATGTCTGCAAATTTTATGTTTTGCATTACATACTTTTATTAATTTCAAGTAATTCTATTTTAGGGATCTTGGAAACCAAGTCTGAATCTTGCTAGTATTTTAATGGGAATTCAGTTGCTTATGTCAGAACCAAATTTTGATGATCCTCTAATGAGTGAAATTGTAAGCATGATTTTAATTTTAAACTTCAACTTACATTTGTTTATATGGGAAAGATGTGTATTTATACAAGAAATATTATTTTTTAAATTTTATCATTTGGTAGTCTCTTTGGTTATTTATGAGTTCTGGTTCATTTTAGTAATGTTTTCTTTATTTTTAAAATACTCTGGCAAATATTTGAAAACAGTTTGAATATTCTTAGTTAAATTGAAACTTTGAAAAAAGTTTTTATCTGTTTTGTAAAAATAATTAAATATGCCTGTTTATCTGTGCTAAATTAATCTTTGAGTTGAGCTGGCAGCAAAATGGTTAGTGTTCTGATCTTTGGTTAAGCAGTACCTCTTTGGTAGGAAAAAATGTAGGCAAATCTATGGACACGATAAAATTAATAACAAATCTTTGTGAAAGAAAAAAAAAGGATAAAAATGTGGTTTTTTGTTGCTTTTAATTCTTTAAACAGTGTTACATCTTATACATATGACATACCTACGTGTACAAAAAATTTCTTTGCTTAAAATTGGTTTCTTTTTAAATTCTGTGAGTTTTTTTTGTATTTTGAAGAGATTTTTCTGCTTTAAGTAAGTTTTTTGTGTTAAGATTTCCCCACTTTGAATTGAAATCAAAATAAATTTCTTATTTTTTAAATTTTGCTTTCATTAATGTTATTTTTTTTATCTTCATAGCCAAATGTTTTGACAAAAATAAGCAAATGTTTATATTGATCTGTAATAATTTTGATAGCTAATAAATTGGAAACAATATTTTTTTAAAGTAGTGTAATAAAAGTACAATGCAATGTTAAATTTAAATGTAGCTATTTTTTTCATGGCTGATTAAATTTAATAAAAGAGAAAAATAATTTCGTCTAATTATTTCTAACTAGTCTTTAAAAAAACTTCTCTTTTGCTTTCTCTTGTGTAGCACAGCAAACTGTATATTTTTGGTATGATGTTTACTATCTGTATAAGTTATTTTGAGGTCAAACTATTAATACTTATACTGCATAGAATAAAATTAAAATATTTTTAATAACACGTTTATAGGTTTTGTTTACTTGTGTTTCTTATCTGTTTCATTATAATTAAAACAAAACAAAATTGACAATTTTTTTTTTTTTTTACAGAAAAAGTTATCTTGGAATCAGTATAATAAAATAAGGGTAATATCTATAGATGAAAGTTCAAATATTTTGTAGATTTTTATTTACACATTCAAAATTGAAATCTAAGTTTTTCCAAGATTTAGACTCATTGCTAGAAAGTTGTATGTAACAAATTCATTAGATCAGTTTGAAATAAAAAATTAGCTTTTACTCTTAAAGGTATACTGCTTATTAATTTAGAAACTTGAAGGGTAAATACACAAGAATAGTTACTGATTCACCTTTCAAAAATTTCATTTTTCATATATTTTATTCACTGTGCTTCAGTAAACTTGGCATTAATTGCATGATTCTACATACTTTTAAATGTTAATGAGTAAAGAAAAATTAACATAATTGTAGGATTGTTTTATAATTATCAACCATGTCTCATGAGAGCTATCTTGTATATCTGTTTATTTTACTTATAATGCCATTGATCTGAAATCCATTTTAATAACAAAATGCATATGCTAGAATAAAATTAAACTTATTTATCATTGATTGCACCATTATGCTGTATTTTTCTCTAAAGTGCAAAGCATAACACTACTTATATTCATTTCATGTCAAATATACTGATATTCAGCAGTTTTACAAAAAGAAAAATTTCATATTTTAAGGAATTATATTAATGTTTAGTGCTCATAAATATGAAAAAATAAGTAAAGCAAGATAGAAATAATTTTTTTATGAATTGTATTTGGTAAATCAAATGCACTAAGTTATCATTTCTTGTTTTTCATATGGCAAGATCAGTTAAATTGTTTTAAAGAGTAATTAATTGATCCTGTTAAATAAAAAATTGGAAATTGAATCTTTTGAAGAAGAAATATGAATACTTTGTATAATTTTGTTCTTAAAAATGTAATATCTTGTGATGGTATGACCACAAAAATCTTTACGAACATATTTGCATCTATGAAAAAGTTTTATCTGGTTATTAAAGAATTATTTAATCATAAAGAAGTGTTAATTATTAATAAATAAGGTTTTCTTTGATGTTCTTTCAGGCTGAAGAATTCTTAGTAAATAAGGAACGTTTCATAAGACATGCGAAGGAATGGACAGATAAATATGCCAAAACAATATCTGTGAGTATGCAAAAACGCACATTTTTTCTCTCAAAAGTTAAAAATATGTTAATTGCTTCCAATTTCACTTTTGAAATATCTAATTTTAAATATTTCTGTTGGCATGACTCACATATTTAATTTTTCTTTTTCGAAAATATTGGAAACAATTTTTGATTCCCACATTTCAGTAATTTAAAGATATCATTTCTCAAATAAACTTCTGAGAATTAAAACAACCTTTATTTTCAGTTAATGTTTAATCAAAAATACTAATTTTCAAGGATTTGTAATTCTTCTAAATGTGTCAAGTCTGAAAAAATTTATAATTCAATTCATTTTATATGACAATTTGTTTTTCCTCTTTTGTTAGATACTATTGGAAATTATCTGCTTAATATTAATATATTTCTCTTTAGTATGTTTTTATTCATTGGTATAGTTTTTTAATTTTACATTATTAAGCTGTAAAAATATCTAATTTTGCACTTATTTTCCATAAATGCATTTATAGGAGTTTACATACCCAATCTTATTCATAATTTTTAATATTTCTTTTTGCTTTCTACTTAGGAACATTCATCTTTTAATAGCTCAACAAATGCCAATGGAGCTTGTACATCAAAAAAGCATCCTTTAGATGTCGCTGAAATTCCATTTAACTCTAAAAGACAATGCATTGGATAGTTGAATCGAAGAAAAAGATTTTATTATACATAAAAATTTACGATATGTACAGTCTTGTAAAAATGTTAAATAAAAAAACATTTGTGTGTCTTTCTTTTTTGGTACGTTTTACATTATATTTAACTAATTAGAATATTATTTGCTTTAATCTAAATTTTGCCTGGCTTTGTTAATGTTGAATCTTTAAATATCATAAATGTGTGATTTAATGAACAAAGATTTTTGCAAAAAATTTTTGTGATAAAAGTAATTAAAGTTTCTTACATTTAAGTCATAAATTCTTATCTTATTTAATAAAAGACATTTATAAATGATAAAATTTTGATACACTTTATTGAGCTATAATCAAATTTATTTTCTGTAATGACAAAATTCTCTTATATATTTTAGAAAACAGATATTTTTAGTAAATCTAAATGTGTTCAAAGTTATTTTTACATTTTTCGGTTGAATATTATTTTTCAGAACTTTTAAATGAAAATTTGTTTAACATTCATAAACATGTGTAAACAATCCAAATTTATGAAGTTAATGTTAGAATGTATAATTTTCAATATTTGTTTTGTAGTAATAAGCATATGGAACAACCATGCTTTTGTAAGCATAGTTTAAATATTAGTTCAACAATTTATGTATTCTTTTTTTATATTTACAAATTAAGTGTAGCTCTTACATATTCATTTTATACCTTTTCCAATGGTTTTAATTATAGTTTTTAATGAGATTAAATCAATTATCAACAACCATTTATTAAATTTTTGTTACTATAGTTATTAAATATTTTTATTTTGCAGCACACCTTGAATGAAACTAATATTATAAAAGTTGTAACTAATGTTTTTGAATCATTATATATCAGTGAAAAATGTATTTCTGAATCAAATATGATAGAATTTATGAAATGTTTATTAAAATATTTTGTATCTCTGAATGTTATAAAAATAATAATATAATATAAAATAGAGATTTAATTTTTAAATAGAAAGCTTTGTTTGACTAATATTCTCTTGTATTTTGTAAAATAGTATTTCATATGTATGTACATTTCATTTCATGTTTGTTTGCTGAAATAGCATTTTGTAAAATTAGTTTATTAATTTACTTTTGAAATTTAAAAATCTGTTATTGAAGTATCTAGTCTCAGTATTGTGTATTTGAATAACTCAAATAAAAAAACTGTTTGTTGACTTATATTGCATTTGTTTTACTAAATATTGTTGAAATTTAATAGTTTATAATTTAACTGAACACATTTTCAATTTAAAATTTACTAATGAAATATAGTAGAAAAAACTAGTAAAACTGGATTGATAAATCATAATTAAAGTTTTTTTTTTTAGCTACATTTTCATATAAAGTAATTTTTACATCAAGTAAATGTAGTTTTGGTTTTATTATATTGAGAGAAATAATTGATTTATGCAATTAAAGTGAATATAGTATAACTTAATGAAAATTGCATTTGATGAAACATTGTGAAAAAGAAAAATTATTAGTAAATATTTGTTCATATTCATTTGCAAATATAATTTGCGTTTTTTCAATAAAAATAAGATTTATTCATCATTAGCGATAATACCAATAACTACACTCATTTTAATTTAAGAGTAAAAGGAAATTTATTTTCAATCACATATATGGGAAATTCATTGTTCAAAATGCCATTATAAAATTGAAAATAAATTGGAGCCATTTATTAGTTTAAAAGCTTTTACAGATATAGTTTAAATAATATAAGAATTATTTTTCAGAACATGATCAAAATTAATTTTAGGAAATAACCATTTCATTCAGAATTATTTTTAAAAGAACTTTTTTTTTAAAAAAAAAAATTTATTTTAGGTATATTAATTTTAAAATTCTTGATTACTTAGTTTTATACCATGCAAATAGCTCTGCAAAAGTCTTAAATTCAAGACCTGCATGCAAAAGAGAATATTTTATTTAAACATTTAGATCAGAATTTATGTAGATTATTTGTTTTCATAGATAGACAAAACAATTTTTCTTGTCAGAGTGAAAAAAAAGTTTACAAAATAAAAAGTAAATTAGCATTCACTTATTGAATTTTTATGTTTTTGTTAAAAGTTGTAATAAGTTTTTTAATTCACTGTGTAATGTCAGTTCTACATTTGTGGCTATAATTATGATTCTCAATGATCTAAAATTATTTTACATTCTGAATCGAAGCATTTTATATGCTGGTATAAACATTGTATGAAGATTTGGTAATAGTTTCTTGAAATCTCAGAATGCAAACATTATGCCTACTGTCAATTAAATTTAGTCCCAATACGATATGCATGTGTGTGTATGAGAAATACAATAATTTGTGTCTACAAGTAGAAAGTTATCTCTTGGTCTTAATATTTGCATAGAAATCTCAGTTATTTCTCATCAGAATGCTGATATTGTTCAATACAAAACATATAACAATAAAATTAAATTTGATAAATGAAACACGAACGCGCGTTAAGAATCGGTCAAATTACTTTGAGTTTCACAAGTGTGTAATGGAAAGAATAATAAAAGTTGTTTATTATGGAAAGAATAATAAAAGTGTATCAGTAACAAAATATTTAAAAATTTGTTACATTTTAAGACTGACGAGTTTTTAGAAATTTCTTCCTCAGAATAAACTTGTGCCATTAGTATATCCAAATAATATTTAATTTTGCAAAAAAAAAATTAATTACAAGATCAATCCTATAACAAACTTCAATATTATTAATAATTTGATTTTTATACATAAATGAGATATGTTTTAATCTCCGCTCAATATTTTATTAAAATTTGTGTTGTCTCAGCTTAATTTATAAGTATATATGCTTCCTTTTTAGAAGATAAAATAATTTAACCTTTAAAGGATGAAATTTCATGAAATTTGACTACACATTTTTAAAATAGCAAAATTATACTCCTATAATTGATATAATAAACAGTGAGACATCTATCGCTAGAAAGTATTTAAAGTTTATATTGTATTATAAGGGAAAAAAAGGAAATTGTGTTTGCTTTATTGAATTGAATTTGAAATAGAAATACTTTATTTAAGCTGTTTTATGAAATATGCATTGTTCTAAGCCAGTGGTGGGAAACTTTTTTAAGACGGGCCATTTGTAATAACTAAACTATCGTAGCGGGCCAAAGATTAATGCTTAATCGTTAAAAAATTTATGTGTTCTATAAACATATGCATATATTATTACATACACTTATTATTTTAATAGTAAAAAAGCAAAAGGTAAGAAAATTATAAGCACAAAATATAAAATGAATTTAGTGTAGTTCTTGATGTGAAGTATTATCACTTTATTTTCTGGTGTCATTACTGGTTGATGGTGCATGAGAAAAATGAAATTGAGACTGTTTTATCAAAAATTCATCATAGTCCGGTTCCATTTGCGAAGTAGAAATTCTTAAAACTGATGAAAGGTGCTCATCTGTAATTCTGTTTCTTGAAGAAGTTTTCCTAAGCTTCATTGTTGAAAAGATTTGTTCGCATATATAAGATGAGCCGAACATTGTCATTATCTTCATTGTATGAGTAATTAGAATTTTGAAATTATCTGGACTTAAATTTTTATAAATTCTAGTAATGGTACTGTGTGAAAAGTTTGTTTCAGGAACGTATTACAGTTCAGTTTAATTAACTCAATTGAAATTTTGCATCAACTTCTTCGTAATTAACATTGAATGGGGTCGCAAAAATACTAAACTCTGGTTCCATTTTCCTAAAGTCCTGAAATATCTCCTTTCAAATTCTGAAGATAGTTTTCTCAAATTAATTTCGTATTTTTTAATCTTATTGTTTGATATAGTGAATTTTAAAGATTGTATTCTTGGAAAATGAGAAAAATCAGATTTAGAGATCTGATTAGCAAATAATAATAACTGTAACTTGAAACTCTTCAGGTATTGCCAAATATCGTGAAAAAACTGGTTTTTCCCTTGCAACTTGAGATTAAATTTATTCATATCTACGATGAAGTCTGTGAAAAAAGCGAAATCAGAAAGCCACGTTTCGTTTTCTAAACGTCAAATTGATTATAAATGTCTTTATCAAGAAGAAAATTCACAATATCGTCTTTTAAATCCCAAATTCTTTCAAATACTTTTCCAGTACTTAACCAACGAACTTTTGAATACAGGATAACGGAATGCTCAGCATGTACGAACTCCAAAAACTTGAAACTGGCGATGTAAAAATCCTCCAGAACGAATCATATTTACTAGTTTTACAACAATATTAAGTATATGGTCAATATCTAAAGCCGATTTACAGAGAGCATCCTGATGTATAAGGCAATGAAAAAAACAACATTATTTTCCGGATATTTAGAATTAAATTTCCCAACAAATCCTTGATTGATTCCAAACATATTAGGAGCACCATCTGTTGCTACATTACATAACTTATCAATAGGTAAACGAAGTTTATCGATGCGATTTTCAAATTTACAAAATATATCGGCACCAGTCGTTTTTCTTTTCATTGACTGCAGCCCTGCAAGTTCTGTAATTTCAAAGTGGGCGTTGATTCCTCTTACAAATATGAGTAACTGCGCAGTATCGCTGATATCTGTACATTCATCCATGGTAATTGAATAAAAAATAAATTTTTGAGTTTTTGTTGTCAGTTGTGAAATTAGATTTTTATCAATATTTTCACTTCTCTCGGTGATTATTCTTCTTGAGAGAGACAGTGACTGAAAATCATTTTTCTTTTCAGGGCACATAATATCGCACACATCTATCATGCACTGCTTTATAAATTCTCCATCTGAAATTGCTTTATTAGATTTAGCAATATTATAAGCCAACACATAACTGGCTTTCGTAGCGCATCTTTGAGAATGATTAGCTCTCTGAAATAAGTGTTGTTGACTTGATAAATTTTTTTCTTGATAAATTTTTATTAAATCTTTCGTGCATTGATGAGTTGTGAAAACAGATAGGAGAATTTAAAAAACAGAAAAGACATTTTAAAAAGATATTTTTATCAAATATTCATCAATTTCTAATATAATGCAAATGATATTTTCTGCCCATAAAATTACACTTTATTTCTGCTAAGAAATTAGCTTTTTAGGAAAACAAAAAAAGTTCAAGAATGCATTTTCCACATATAATTTGTTTACTCGATTTTACAAATTGATATCAATATTTTTCTTTAAAGATTAAGTTAAATGAAAAACTTTCATCACTTAATTTAGACTTTATAAAAAAAGTATTGAATATAGGAAAATGTGAATAAAAAAAATTGCAGTGAATGATTATTGTTTTCATATTTTATTTTCATTATACTATTCTTTATATTAAATATTTTTCAAGAAATTTTAAGTAACAAATCTAGATAAATTAGAATTTTAGAAAAAAATATATTTATAATTGTATTACCTGTGTGCTAAACAATCTATAGACAATTTGTGAACCACCATAGAAAATTTATCTTCCATCTAAAAAGTTCAATTGTTAGAAAGCTTTACATCCAATTTGAGACGCAAATGTGACTACTGTTAAACATAGTGGCCTTCAGCATCAATACATCTTTGAGTACGAATCAATCCTTGATTATGTTCATTGTACCAAGTGTCCAATGGAATTTTTGAGCCCCCACCGTTTGAATCTCATTCCAAAGTGTGTCAAGGTTATGTACAAGTGAAAGATGTTTGTACAACTCATCTTTTACTGCGCCCCATAGGAAGAATTTCAATTGTGCAAGGTTTGGACAGGGTGGAGGAAATTCGATTGCACTCCTGTGTTCTATTCCTATCCACTACCCTGGTAAATTTTGATCCAGGTATGGTAGTGTATCGCGATGATGTGCGCCATTTTGTTGGAAATAAAACTTGTCATTACTGTATAATGTGTGAATATCAGGAAATACGGAATCAGCATACATTGTTACCACTTTCTTCTGACACTTTTCTTCTGTTACATTACCTTCAAAGAGGGAAGAACTTCTAAAAGGAAGGAAAGGAAAAACCAAAATTTCCTAATAGATAAACCACATTACTTCAATTATTATGCACATTGCCTTATTTTTTCCCTGAAATTGAAGCATGTAGCACAAAAGTACGGTATCTATGACGGTTCCAAATATCCATTCATTTTTTTTTTTTTGACGCACGTTGTATGTAGTACATACATACAGTGGCGTAGCGAGCACAATTGGCGCCCCATCTCAAAAGATAGTAGTAAAATGTATAGAATAAAGATATAATAACAGCAAAGTATCGATGTTAAAATAATCTTACATATTAATAATTTTAAAATCTTAAATTGTAATTTTAAATTTGAGATAAAAAAATCTTAACAAGAATAGGATACGGAAATGCATCAGAAGAAATCAAACTTACGGAAACTTAGAATTAGTCGAAGATTGTGTGTTAGAAAATCATTTTTCTGAGATTCAATGATATTAAACATGTGTTTCGAAAAAGAGTGCAAATTTGATGAATCTAAATGTAAAAAATCTGGCAAAATGCAATTCTAAGTGTTATAGCAGTCTAATATGCATGTAATGAAGTAAATTTATATAAATCAAATATAAATAAATTATTTTTTATAGTTTTAATTTATTTTGTGACATGGAAGTGTTTTTATAAATTCAATTCTAATAATCTAAATTGCTTTCTTTTCCCAGATATTTTAATTAACAAAAAATAAAATTTATCTGTAAGAGTTAGTTAATATCCAATTTAAAGTTCTGTATTGTGTTTAAATAAAAATTAATTATTTACTGAAATGACAATCTAGACTTTAATTTACTTTTAATAAATC
Source organism: Latrodectus elegans (assembly GCA_030067965.1). Classification (NCBI taxonomy): domain Eukaryota; kingdom Metazoa; phylum Arthropoda; class Arachnida; order Araneae; family Theridiidae; genus Latrodectus; species Latrodectus elegans. The sequence continues at coordinate 26,944,126 of CM057812.1, forward strand.
AAAGTGCAATTATTTTGTGTTTTTGAATATTTTTACATCAGATATATATATATATATATATATATATATATATATATATATAACTTATGCTTATATATATATATATATATATATATATATATATATATATATATATATATAACTTATGCTTATATATATATATATATATATATATATATAAGCATAAGTTATATATATAACTTATGCTATTATCTATTATATCGCTCTTATAATATTTACTGAAATGAACGTACAAATAAATCACAATTATTTAAATTCTTAAACTGAGAGTTTTTTGTTTGATTTATTCTTAGTCATCATGATGTTTTTCAAACTCTTATGGACGAATTATTAAATATAGGTTAAAAATACTTATTCTTTGAAATTAAAATATCATTTTTCTACAGAGTAATCGGAATTTATGACATTTCCCATCACGCATTAGGGATTATACGTATATTTACAGGATTATCCATATATTTCAATAATTTATCACATTTACTGAATTTAGTGGGGATTACGAATAACCGTTGGTTATTATACATAATTTCCGGATTAGTCACTTTTACCGTAACACTTATGATTTTACTCTGAGAACATTTCTCTCTGAAAATTTTCAATTTATTTTTTAGTATGTTCAATAAGACTTTCTTATGACTTTGAAATATATCTCTTAATTAAAATAAGATTCATAGTAACAAAGAACTTATTTTTATTCTGAATCATTTTATAACATTCAAAAACAATACTAATCTGTATCTTTTTACAAAGCATAAAAATTTTGCCTTATTTCATTATATTTCTTTAAAATGACTTTTTAGCTAAACATGCTTTCATTATATAAACTGAAATATAAAGTTAGGTAAAGATTAATTATGAAGAAACATTTTATGTGTACATGTGAAAAAATATTTTATACATTTGATCTTTTAACTTTCCAAAACAGAATTTTTCAACATAATGTATCAATATAAAGGCGACAAAATTATGAGTCAGATAAAAATTATTTTCGAAAACCTTTAAATTGTAAATATTTTGTTTTCAAATAAATAATTTTCAATAAGCAATTTGATTTTAAATTTCAAAACTATACATTACATGTTTGTTAATAAATATTCGTCATGGCTAAAAAATCTGCTACAGAAGCAAAATGTAAAGAATAAGTTGTAGACAGAAAATGAAATTTACTCAAAAGTCAACATACCCAACGGAGTTTTCAACGAAATAAAACTAAAGACGAAAATTTGTGAGTGTGAAATGATGATATTCTAACCTGGTAAACAATTAAAATAAAAGGAAATTATGATATTCTCTAGCATTTGAAGATAATTATTTTTGTATTTCAAGCTTTGTATCGTATTTCGATTCCAGGAGTACAATTCTTTTGATTGGATGTTGCTGTGCTACCTTGAAAAAAATTATCTTCTGGTGGGGGTCAGTTTGTTGCTGAACGCAAACAATTTCTGATAAAGAGGACCGCTAATGAGAAATGCATTTCAACGCCTATTTTTCAGGAGTATAACACGACAGTAGACTAAGAGGTTACAACAAAGCTTAAGGTTATTACAGGGCTTTTCTTTTTTCTGTGGCGATGTACAAGAATTTATCCCAGAAAATTTAAGTCTCAATAACATCTTTCAGTTACGTTGTATATTCCTCATTTTTCTGATACATTTAATTATTTTTAGAAAATGAAATGGATTTAAAATTTAATATCTTTAAGTAATTTCATTCTTTTAACATTTTTAGTTTTTTCATCCTTGTCGGGTTCCTTCTTTATTTGATAAGGAAGGGGCTCAAGTGAAATTAATTTAATATCTCAGTAAGCGAAAACATTTAAAATCAAATTCATAAGAATTTTTTTATGCAACATTAATTATTTATAATGAGAATTATTCTTTAAAATGAAGTTTTCTACAGATTCACTATATCATCCAGATTTAGTTTCACTGAAGCCCTAAGATATATCGAATGTATATGTAATGATATATTTAAAGACCTATTATATTATTCTCGGATTTTTTATTGAACACAGCCATGCTAGTATAAGGAACTTATAATTTAGGAAATTCGAAAAAGAATAAACTCTGAGGTATAGTTTATTTACTTGACAAAATTCTTGGTACTATAATTCCATTATCTTATAATTCTTGTTTATTCAAAATTTCAGTGATTAGAATATGGCGTAACTTATATATTTATACTAATAATTGTAATTATAAAAGTAAATTATTAAGAATTGAGGAATGGAATAATTTACACACATCCATTCATTTCATTTGAAATGAAATTTTTTGTAAGTATTACACCTTTCTAATTGATTATTAAAAATGCTAATTTTAAAAACCTATAAAGAAAAATTTTCACTTGTGTTTTTATTATAGTTTGACAATTTTTTATTAATAATATTTTAGTTTTAAAAAATTTTCTTTTTTGAGAGTGATTTTTTTATTTTAGTTAAAATTAAAACTTCACATTTTTTATTTATAAGAGAAAATATTGTTTATAAAATATTTTATAATAACTAAAAAAATAAATATCAAGTCCAATAATATTTTCGAACATAAAAATTTCTAAAATATAATTTTGAATTCCTAAATGATGAATAACATCATGCGAGCTCCTAATGATGTATTTGTCAGTCGATGCAATATTCATTAGATATGTTTTTTTTTTTTTCCTTTTGAGTAGAAAAGATTTATTTGCTTCATCAATGTTACAATTTTTCATAGGTATACAACTTGATTTAGACATCTTGTAAAAAATTAGAATTCTAAGGAACATGCTGAATCTTGCTGCATTCACTACGTCAAATCGGTTACAGATTAGATCATGAGCTTAACTTTTGGGAATCTCCCTAAATTATTGATTTCTAAATCAGGAGATATGACATCAAAACATATTATTTGGTAAAAAAGTTGAAATTAAAAACATCTTAAATGCATAAAAAGGAAACTAACCAATATAATTCACATATTTCACAGAAATTTTTATCAGAAAAAATTTATCATATTTCCATCATTACATGTACAAGATTTATTATACAAAATAATGATAAGACACCTCAGATCTTAAGCAAAGTTTAAAAAAAAAAAAAAAAAAAAAAAAAAAAAAAAAAAAAAAGAAATGGAAAACGCGATTAAAAGAACATACTTTTTATTACGAACTAAACTATACTAACTTATTAACATGGAAATATAAAAATTGGAACAGTTTCATTTAAGGCAAGCTCTTCAACAGGTGAAAATAATTATTAAATTTAAATCATATTTCTCCTAATAAAATTGATATTTTAATTAAAAAGAAATACAATTTTTCTGAAAACAATTTTTGTAACTACTATTTGGCGCCCCCCTCAAAGTGGAGCCCGGGGCACGATAGACCCCCTTGCCTCCTTCACTACGCCACAGATACTGCTATCCTCATTAAATAATAATATGTTGGTGAATCTAATAAATAACTGTTCATTATTTTCTAAGTGAATGACAAAAAGTTTTTTTTTTTAAGTTGCTTATTACGGCGATTTACATGTTATTATGGCGATCAGTTGGAATTACGGGAAGATTATTCGGATTTTAAAAGTATTAATAAGCAATTATCTTTCTATAAAGTTACAGTTTTAATAGAATTTTGTTCATTATCTTCTAAAAGAGGTAATTACCTTCTTATGTTATCATTGAAATTCCGATAAGGTAACTTTGATGATAGAAACAGCATATTAATTTTACTTAGTGATATTACTACCATCCTTCATTCATTTTCATCATCCTTCATTTCAGCTTTGACGTTATTCTATTATCATTCTCAATTTTTTATTAACCATTATAAAATACTGATTTATTTCAACAAGCTCTTATTTCAGATAATAATTAATACACGCTGCTCCACTTTTCCAACGCCGATCTGGCAGCCAAATGGTTAGCGCTCTTGCCTTCGGTTCAACAGTTCGTGGGTTCGAATCCCACCTTGGACACGGATGTTTGTAGTGGTTCGGATTCCACTTTAAACCGTAGGTCCCGGTCTAATTAGCCCTCGTGTGCAAAAAATGACCGTTGAGCGACAAACAAACCAACCAACCAAACTACTTTTCCAACTGAACCATTATTTTGTGTGGAGTCCGACTTGCTCAGTACACATATGCCATAGGTTTCCGTTTATAGTGTAGGCAACCATTCGTAACTCATTCATACAAAGAAAGACAGAGAGAGAAAGTACATTCATGCCCGAACTGGATTCGGACCCAGGACCTCCCTATCCGCTATACGGTATTCTGACCACTAAACAGGGATAATTCCATACATAGAACATGTAAATCGCCTTACACCCTATCTAGTGGTCAGAAAGCCTGAATGCGGATTGGGAGGTCCTGGGTTCAAATCCCGGTTCGGGCATGGCTGTACATTCTCTCTCTGTCTATTCTTTGTATGAATGAATTGTGAATGGTTGCCTACCCTATAAACGGATTCCTATGCCATGTGTATACTGAGGAAGTCGAACTCCATACCAAAATGGTGGTACAGTTGGAAAAGTGGAGCACCCCATAATGCCAGCCTAGTTGGCACAAGACAACAAGTAAATCGAATTAAATCACATTATGAATAATTTTAACAGATTAGTGAAACTATTTTTCCTACTTTATATAGAGAAATAATACGGTAAATTAATTATATAATGACACCACATTGTAAAATGTAATTCAATATATATAACTAACTGTGTGCATTCCATATAAACAATTGCTTATTTAATCCACATACTATCTTCAACAATCAGCACATATTGCGTGATTGATAAATAATGCATAATTTTATTTCATTTAGAATGTTTTATCTTCCAAGCAACAACTTACATAGTTCAGATGTTATAGACGCATTCTCGGACTTAAAAGTACCCCTGTTTCACATGTGAACTTGTCAACAAAAAAGGGGGTGGAAGAGGAAAGAAAACATGAGTGGGACAGTCGTCGCGTGATTTCCCCGTACCGTCATCACTCATCCAATCCAAATAGGCGGACTCTAAAATCCTTACCCCCTTTTTCTTCCTCAAGGGCTTTTCTTGCAAGAAACAAGTGACATTTGCAACACGGAATCGAAGTGCTTCGTTTTATACAATTCGGAAGAAACAGCTTCACTTGGAAAACTCCGGATTTTGAGTAATTTCAATCAAAATTCATGTGCCTTATTGAGGACGTAAGTAAAATTTTATAATTAATTTTTTAACATTCATTTTTTTTCCTCTTTAATCAATCCTTTGGATTCCAGTTATAATGAAGAATTTTGAATTTATAAAAAAAAATTACAATATTATTGAAATAAAATAATAAGAATTTTTTTCTAATCATTTAATATTCTCTTAAAATGTAAAATAACATTTTAATTTCCTTACTGAATGAATGTATAAAATCTAATAGATTTGGATAATTTGATATCTTTAATAAAAGATACTAAACTTACGAACATGAGTTAAGGACTATTATGTCATCAAAAATATCATGAAATGTTTTGAAGAAAGAACTCTGTAATGTAATGTTAAGAATGAAATATGTTAAAATTGTATATTTGAATTGAAACTGTATATTTATCATACGCTTAAATTTTAACAGTAAATAATAATAATCAACAATGGAAGTGACCAAACGATCATTTTAAAATTCATCATTTGCGATTAAGATATTTGCTTCAATATAAATAATAATGATATAAGTTTTCATTGATAAAGATGTTTTTCCAATAACTAATAATGATTTTTTTTTATTAAAACCGCTTAAAAATTTATTTTTCAGCAAAAATGAATTAAGATGTAGTTTATACAAATAATATATAAATAATATGTTTAAATAAATGTACATAATAATGTTAAGTAAAATATAACTATATAGAATACATGCATTTATTATCATTATTTTAATGTTTACAATTGCTTTAGAAATTAGAAAAGTCTGGGGTTTGATTCTAATTACTGTTGAATAGAAAAATAAAGTGTTTTTGATCTTTAAGCTTTAGTAATGAACGCATGTTATATAAGCGTTAATTTTTTTTGTTTGAAATACATTTTTAGTAAGCATAAGGTTCATTAATTGAAAGAAATAATTAATATAAACTTAACTTAGCCATCGTGAAGTATTAATTCAAAATATTCATCGATAGCTTGAAGAAGAATTATGCAAAACTATTGAAAATTTAATGTACAAAACTAAAAAAAAAAAAAAAAAAAAAAAAGTGACAGTGATTTCAATTCTACAAACAGTGAATATTATCTAAATTCCTTCAAAAATTAATTCTGAACTATATCTATTAATATATGCATCAAAACTGGAAATTACATATGTATATAAACTATATAACTTCTAACTCATATATATATATCAATATCATGATGTGAATAAAATTAATTTTATCAAACAACTAACTTATGCAACTAGATTTAAAGTTGAGTCTAAATATGTTACTTAAATTAATAGAAAGCAAAATTTATACTCACACACAATATATGAAGATTTTTAAAATAATTAATAACTTTTATCTATGAAATATTATAAAACTTTTGCAGACAGATATATTTTTGATTCTAAATATACTAACTGAAAATAATTAGGGATGGACATTTATATTTATTACTAGAGTATCATTAAAGGGAAATTAATAATTTTAATCTACGAAGCTAGTATCTTTTAGAACTAAATAAAATTTTTTGTTCATTAATTGAAAATCATCAGAAAATAAAAATTATATTTTATTCCCCAGTTTTTAGTAATTATTTTATGAATTTTATTTAAGAAATCTTTATTTTCACAGGAATACGTAATAAATAAAATTAATTTATTTAATCTAAGAAAAAGCCCATTTTTGTGATAATCAGATTAACATTTAATACTAAATTTAATTATTAAATACTAGTAGATAAAAATTTAATCTATTTTATTTATAGGATTAAATATTAAGTAAAATGAATGTATATAAATTTTGTTAAGAAATTAACTTGTGTAGCTATAGATTTTTCATTTAAACCTAAATATGCTAACTGAAAATAATTATTTCAATTAAAACAGAGAAAGAATTTTATATTGAGATGACTAGAATACTGTTGTTAATTAAAATTAATGAAATTAATGGTTTTAATCTGTGAACCAGCTAAAGTTTGTAATTAGATACACTTTGGATTCTAAGTCTTCTAACCGAAAACAAATGTATATATATATATATATTATTTAAAGTTAAGTGAAATTTTAATGAGCTCACATTTTATGAAGTAGGTAACTGATGTGTTCCAAAATTTTAATTTGATTCCTAATTTACTTAATTATTTTTTTTTCTTGGTTATTTTCAGTAGGAAAATAACTAAGAAAAATTTTTATATTGATCTTAAGAATATTTTGAAAATAAATTTTATTTATTTATTGAAAATTATTGAAACAGGTGACTTGCATGATTAAAGTTGAATTTGATTATAAAATTATTATTTTTTTTATAAACTTATTGATCTTCCTTTCAAGTATCATGCATTTATTTTTTTGCTTATACCTTGTTTCTAAAATTCTTCTTCACCAAAAAATTTTCATTTCATTAATTTGTATGAATGTTTTCTTCATTTCATTCATATTAAGCTTAGCTTCTTTCGAATGAATATAAAGTTAAATGAGACTCTTAGAATTCTAGATTTTTTTTTTAGGATTACAATTCATATTCCACAAAATTTTGAATAATGTCTATTAATTTATCATAACTTAATTAACAAAGATTATACTGAATTTTCTAATTAGTAAAAAATATAATAATAAATGTTAAAAAAGAACAAATTAATGTATTTTAAAAATTTTTTTCTAAAAAATATATATTAATTATAGGTATTGTCTTATTATCACGTTTTCCGTTTTCGAATTAATTTAATTATTAGATAAAATTACAAGTTCAAATTCCTTATAAATAAATATTTATTTTAGAAAGAAATTGCTAATACATACCTTTGTGTATCACACAATTATACACAAAAAGTAGGTTTAATCGAAAATTTTAAATTAAGGTTATAAAATAAGATACTGATTTTATATAAAACGAAATGTAAATAATTATAAAATTTGAAGTTAAATTTATGAATTTTCGTCATACTCTCTTTTATATTAAATTGTTTATAGCTATTTTAAATTGGATTACTTTTTTTTTTAACTTCCATAAAATTTTGGATGTGAATTGGAAAGTAATAATTAAAAAATAATAAGTTATTTAGAGTGTTTCTGAAACTGAAAATGAATGATATAAGACAGCATATTATTTTTAGATATCACCTTCATGATATGTTAAATGTCTTTGTTTGATATCAGAAATGAGAGCTTTTATCTTATAAACTAACCGCATAATTTATTTTCATAAAATCATCGGAATGTTTTTGTGTTTATTTATTTTGTTGTAATTTCATTAATTTTGTTTTATCGGTTTTCTTGTACATAAATTACTCTTTTTACAGTCGACGTTCTTTTTTTTTTTTTTTTTTTTTTTTTTTTTTGCTCTACAATTTTGTGTAGTTAATATTCATAATACCTTTATAAAATGGTTTATTTTAGTTTCCATTACGCAATTTGAGTCTTTACTATTTTCTTTGTTTAAAATATGTTTCCAAATTTTGAATTTTTTTTCAAGTTATATTCACCATGGAAAAATATAAATTAATTTTAAGGTGGAAATGCACACTACTTCATAAAATTTTTTTTAACTTAAGTAAATTCTCATTATGGATCTGCACTGTTAAAATATCAAAAAAATCCCAATTCACGAAATAGTTTTTATTACTATTATATTTTTTATTGAATCTAACTGATATGTTCAATGAACTTTTATAAAATAGTTACAAAATTTTCCCAATAAAAGAGGTATAAAAGAATGATTCAATAAGACATATATACTTTAAACGATTTTAAATGTTGCTTTATAATGCACTGACATTATTATAATGAAAAAATTTTAACAAACGCCATGAAAATGAAATATTTTGAAATAACTGAATTTATTCACAATTATTGTGATTAAATTAATTAATTATAATTTTAAATGAACCATAGAAACGAAAATTAATTAAATCCTGGAACCATTGGGAAAAATTAATTATTGCATTTATTTGTAAGAAATTTTTATTAGAAGTTTATTGAGATTACTCAGAAACAAAATGACAGTAAGTACAAAATTGAAAATTTGGAACGTTCTACTCTAGAACGTTCCGGACGACACTCAAGCATGTGTGTCCTGTGTCATATTGCGAAACTTCTTTCACGCTTCTTTTCTAATTATGCTCCTTCCGTATCCCCGAAATGACCGGATGTACTCTGTAGGGGGCATTCTTCGAAGTGGTTGGGGGTCTTTATTCTGAGATTTTCTTTTTCTCTATCTTCACCCTCTCTTTCGGGTTCCAGCTCTTCTCCCCAATAATTTTTAACATTTTGAAAAAATCTGAAGTTTTATGGATTTGTGTAAGCTAATAAGAATTATATAGTTTGCTCATGATAATGATTTCCAATAAATTAATAATAATTCCAATAAATAAAACGATTCGTAAGTGAATTGAAATTTTTTTTTAAATTAAAGTACATTATAACAAATAAATAAACAGGACCCGCTTCTGCCTAATTCGAGTCAGGGTAGGAACTTCTTTGGGAGTCCTCTCTGCTTCATACAACAAATTTTCTATTCTATTTGATAAGCGATTCTAGATTGACAAAGTAAAATAAACATTCTATTCGATTTAAGACCCCTGTGGTGAATCAGGTTCTGTAAATAAATAAATTTTGCATTATAGAAATGAAATTAGCGTAGAATTAATGAATTACTTTAAATCGCGCGGTTTACTTTGCTTTATTGTTCTACGATCACTTTTTAAGCATAGTAACACACGTTATGCTTTTTATTTACAGAGTTTATTCTATAACTTCCATTACCACAGTGGCAATGGTAGTTTGCCGAATTCATGGTATACCTTGGCATGAAGATATTTTATTTATTAGTGGAGTTCATATTCCATAGTGTTCCAGCAGTTCTCAGCAATCTTAGACTATTTAGATGATGTTAATATGTGCGCAACACAGTCTCTTAATCAGGTTAACTCTTAATTAGAGTAAGACGACTATCATGAACACAAGTGAAATGATAACAAACTGCTACTTTTGGGAAATAATTTTGTAGGTTAAATATTTCCTCATTCGAAGAGTGACAGATGGCGTTAGTTGTCTAACAGCGGCTGTGTCTCTTGATTGTGTAAGAGCGTAGACCTGTTAGAGGAAATTGTATTCAAGTTTCAAGGCATTCAAAAACTGGTCCCACGAGCAGCAATTATTTACCTATTTTCCAAAAGGTGACAAATGAATGATACGTAGATTAATTTCTTATGGGTTGAGAATATCCACAGAGAATCTCTACGCGAATCCACAATTTATTTAACACACTATCTTTCAACAAAATAAAAGCAAATGCTTTTATTTTGTTAAGTGTTATACTCCTGCAAGCAATACTTAAAAATTACAGCAAAATGTTAATATGGGAAATAGGAAGCCATTCTTCTTAAAGATATCAACCTCATTACTTGATGTTTTCGAGATATTGTTAAGTAGTTTTGGTTGGCAGAAGTAGGCATTCTAAAATATATCACCATAACTTTGGTGCAGAGAGATGTCTTTTAAACACGGCCGCATATGAGGTAATGTGTTTTATACCTCACCCAACCGAATAATGTTCATGCATGGAAATTACGTAAGTTCTAATGTCCTCTAGTGTGGTCTGGAGAGAAGAGTGCCAGCTCTGGTTTCGATTTCATTATTTCCTTGGTTCAATATTACAAAGCGATTGGTAGTGTTAAGCAGCTTTTTAGTGGGCAGAATTAGGCACTCAAAAATATACAGTAAACACACTTAATCTAAGCAATTTAGTAAAACATAATGTGGCGAAAATTATCTAAATTTGATGAAAAGAAAATAAGAATTTATTACGAAGTTTGAAAAGATTGTTATACAACTCATTTAATAAATTATTGAAAATTTTTTATCGTATTTTATGGGTTGAGTATAGTTAAAAATATTCAATGCAGTTAATAAAGAAATAAAAGTCAAGGCAATTTACGAATTCCTCAATAACATTTTTAAAAAGGAAAACAATAATAGATACCGATTTTAATTAAATTTAGTGTATTCACTTGTGTAAATACTGTTATATGTATATGATATTCATCCAGTAAAATGAAATTAAATATTATATGAAATATCCTTAACTAAAGAAAGATTGAGGCTTGATTGGTTAGGTTGTTCCCTTTCGTTATCAGTAGGCAGTGGTTCGAATCCCAACTATAGATCCCGTCGTGTCTGCTAGTGATGGCTGAGGATATAAAATATTCCATAGTCGCAATGTCTTCCAAGTAAAATGATATTTCTAGGGTTGATATACCAAATCTGGGTAATCTTCCGCTTGGTCCCTGTTTCTAAATTAAGGAAGTCTACCCACTTACCACTCTACCACTCTGACTTTATCCTTAAGCCTGCAGCTAAATTCTCTGCAGGCTTAAGGATAAAGTCAGACTTCAACCTTTGGTACCTCTCGATCCTGAAGCTCTTGAAGCTTCACCTCACACTCTTCATCGTTACCTTCTCAGATTCATGACCTTGATCGATGTCTCAGTGAATTAGGTGGGATAAGATAACAAAAAGAAAAGTAAAAAACTTTGATCATTCTGATGATGAAAATTATGATGTTTAATTTAAATAAATATAATATATTATCATGAGATGAAAGCTTTGAAATGAAATAATAAAAACAGTTTCCTTAAAAATTTAAATAGGATAAAAGAATCCAAGGTTCAAATTTATTGAATGTCATCTCATCTTCACATTCAGCATTCGGTTTTGAATACTGTGTCCATAGTAAATATTTGAAGAAAGCCAATTATTTGCGAGAACATTTTAGAATCTAAATAGTATAACGTTTTAATTTATGAAAAAATAAAAAAAAATCATTCATAAATAAAATATTTGCTTGAAAATATTATTTTAAAAATTACAAATTCACCATTTTAGTACGATTTTAGTATTAATGGTTAAATGTCTCTCTTTCTCACATAAATTTAATTTATAATGAAAGTAACTTAATAAAAAGTTTAAGTTAATTTAATTAAATTTGCTACAAAGAAAACGAATATACATCAATGAAAACTTTAAATAGGTAGAAAACAAACAAACACACACACACAATATATATATATATATATATATATATATATATATATATCTATATATATATATATATATATTATAATTATTATTATTATTATTATTATTATGCACATTATCAAACATCTTTGCTATTAAAATTTTTGTTAAATTAAATCAGCAAGTACACAAATTTTAACTTACTTATAATTGGGGAAATAACTAATAAATTTCAGCAGCTTTATTATTGTTATTTTTGTGAAGTAAAATAAATAAAAATTTTTTTACAGCATTTACATTATATGAGTGCTATAAAAATGCTTAAACTAAATTAGTAAATAATCAAACATAACTTTGAATCTTTGAATTCCTTTTTTTTAATTTTTTTTATTTTAAGCAACAATAAGATTCATTATTGGGTTATTTTCGGAGAGAGAAGGAGATACAAAAAAAGCAAATATATATATATATATATATATATATATATATATATATATATATATATATATATATATATATATATATATATATATATATATATATATATATATATATATATATATACCATTTGTAGTATAGCTACAGTTATACATATATAAGTGTCTAAAAATTGTTCATAATAAATCGATATATGAACAAATGCAAATTTTAAGTTAAAATTTCTTGGTAGTAAAACTTATAAAATTTATATGCTTTTTCGAGGGAGGGAGAACTATTCTAACATAGGATTGTCAAAATACCCAGAGTCGTGTAGTTAAATAACTTTCAACTAAGAAGAATTTACTATTGTAACGCCTCTTATACCGCTTTATTACTGGCGAGTTACACACTAATTAGTTAAATCATCATAATGACTACATAGTTCAGATCGGAGTGTCAATATAGTCGAATATCCTAATGATTATTACTGGAATGGAAATTGTAGACTGAGCAACGTTGATTATCTAAGGGGAAATTATGGTTTTGAAATCGAAAATCATTTACAGATACGTCGTCATATTCAACGTTTCAGGCAAGTTAGTGAATTTGAATTCGTTTTAATTTAAAATACAATTTTGATAGTTTACTCAAACGAAAAATATTTTGGATTTTTTGAAAAAATTTAAATTTTTATTCATAAAAAAGAATTATAAAAATATAAATTTCATACACACGATATTAAATTGATAATTATTTAATGAATTTGAATATTATTTTGTATATAAGTTAACAATGTCACAAAACTTGTAAAAGGAACAATTAAAAAGGAAATAAAACATCAAAATATCTTTTAGGATATGAATTTAATTTTCTACTTAGCATAAAAAATTTAAAACTTATTTTTTTAAATGAGAAGAATATTTTTTCTTTATTGTGTTATATTAGCCATAATAATGCAAAAAATCATTATAGAAGTAAATTGAGTTAAAATTATTTAAATGCATAAAATATTGATTTTTCAATCGATAAGAAAAAACAATAAATGTCATCCATTTGTCTATTTTTTTATATCATTCACTAAGGAGGATAAAAAAATTACATTTATCATATCTTTAACAAAATTTATAGAAATCGTTTAAAAAAAATTCCCAAACAATTTTAAATTTACTTTATTTTTCTTCGCTAAGTATGTTGTTTTAATTTGATTTATTACCTCACAATGACTAGATATTACATTTCATTTTGATATTATGCTTTATTCAGTCATTTTATTCTTGATTTTAGATACTATATTTTATTTAGAGTCATATATCATTCGTAAATATCATTCATCACAAAATTAATAACTTCTTATGATTTATTTAAATCGAAAGTCAATATAACTTGTAGATTAATAAAATTGTTAATTAAAATATATAACTTGTGCAAATTATATAAACTTTCAACGAAATAATGAGCAATTATACTGGTTAAATTTTACAAAGAAAACCATTAGAAAAAGTAATTTATTTGTAAACCGCATTTTATCCGATTTTATATAAATGCCGCAAGAAATTGTGTTTAGCAATAAATTATTTTTCGATTATGTTCTCAAAATTTCTGTTAATCGTGAGTTTTTTTGTAAAATTACGAGGCTGAAATTGTTTGAATTATTTTCTCACTATCTGTCCAAATTCCAAAGCTAAATATTTGACTGATCATATATTATTTATATCATAAATAATATTGTTCACTAATGCTGTTTACATAAATAAAGTAAACATTATTTTTATTCATATCAAAAGATTGCGGTTACAAATTTTCTTATTTGTTAGAAAATACAAATGCATTTTAAAGCAACAATCTAATTAATAAATTAAAAATGTTTATATATAATGAATGATTATGCTCTTTTGTAGATAAAATTTTTTTAAAAATTTTTTTTAAAAAAAACGGGTTTTATTAATGTTTATTAATTTACAATCATCAATTTTTTGTTTATAAGTGTGTTTAGAAAGCGTATATCTACAATAGAATGATTTTAATAAGGTTAAAATTTATTCAAAATGATTAAATAAAATCTATTACGCGATTTTCTACAATTGTCATCACAAAATTAATAAATCATTCATCACATCATCACAAAATTAATAATTCAGATAAATCACCCATAAAAATATTTTTAATAAAACATTTCTAAGATAACTAATAAAAGCTTTTAAACTGACTAAGTATGCTTGGTGATTATAGATAAGATATACCTAACAAAATAAAAATAATAATTTCAGAAAAATTCATTTAAAATTTATAAAATAAGTAATTTAACAGAACTTAAGTAATCTGAGATATGATTTAAATTCTTTCTGTCCAGTATTGGCCATGGAAGACTGTCCAGTAGTGAAACGAGACTAGTCGACTTATTATTTTAAATTTTGGTCAAGTAACAGGTTTGGTTTGGTTTGTTTGTCAACTACGGGTAATTTTTTTTGCACAAAAGAGCTAATTAGACCAGGATCTACAATTTAAAGTAGATTTCGAACCACTAAAAACATCCATGTCCATGATAGGATTTTATTCTATGAACAGAAGGCCAGAGCACTAACCATTCGGTAGATATCTCTACGGACTACCAACGGGGTCAGATGACACTGTCCTCTCTAAACTTTCACACCACACCAACGGTGTGACGTTAGACTTTATCAAAGATTAACATCCAAGAATGACTATTTTCGTTGAAATCATTCTTCACCTGGACGTTGTTTTGTTCATATAAGTATATTTTTATTTCTGTTCCAGAGATTTACTGAGAAATCTAGAATTTATTTTGATTATATGAAGTTAATTTACAATTTCAAAAATTTTATCTTCTAATGATTTGACTTGATTGAATAGACTTGGTTAATTCTAAAACAAATATAAACTACTAACAGCTTGAAATAACTACAAATTGCCTTATTTAAAAAATAAAAAAAAGTTTCTTGACTGATTGTACTTATTGCGAAAATGTTACATGCATTTTAACACAAGTTATACTTATTCTTTAAATAAGCATAATACTATAAATATCAACGAAACTTAAACATTACACAAAATAATTAATTCAAACAAAATTCAGTATTTCAACATTAACAGTACAGTTGGTATCCACAATTCGAAGGAGTTATGATTTAGGTATGAGTTTGTCACTCAACGGTTATTTCTTGAATACGTGAGCTAATTAGACGAGGTTGATTAAAACAAAATTCAGTATTTCAACATTAGCAGTACAGTTGGTATCCACAATTCGAAGGAGTTATGATTTAGGTATGAGTTTGCTTGTCACTCAACGGTTACTTTTTGAATACGTGAGCTAATTAGACGAGGTTGATACAAACAAAATTCAGTATTTCGACATTAGCAGTGCAGTTGGTATCCACAATTCGAAGGAGTTATGATTTAGGTATGAGTTTGTTTGTCACTCAACGGTTATTTTTTGAATACGAGAGCTAATTAGACCGGAACTAAAAGTAGCCTATAACTAAAAAGAGATTTTTAGATATTGTTAATATCCGTGTCCAATATCGGATTCGAACCAACAAAATGTTGAATCATAGCCAGAGCGATAAATGTTCAGTTACTAGTTTCGATCGCGAAGAATTTACCTTTCTCCAATAAAAATACCAATCCAACTTTCTCAATAATAAAATAGATTACAGGGAAAAATGCAGATGATGAAAATGAACGAAAGCAAAAGAAGCACAAGAAGTGAGTTCACAAGAAACATTTTTTTTGAGATTTTAGTTCGTAAATGGAAATAAATATATCATTGTTTCTGTGGGACCATATGAAGGATGAATTACTAGTTCGTAAAATAATAAGATTTTGTAAATTAGGGATTCAAAAACACGAGAGTGTGTCGAATGTAAATTAATATAATTTTGGGAAAATTAACTTTATCCTTCATAGAAATTATAGTAAATCCTGTCTATGATGACACAAATCAGGATAAATATTGTCATATACAGTTTAGCGTGTGTGTGTTGTAAATACACACAGTTTGAGCGTTCTTCCTATTCAGTTTTATTCGTCTTATATATATATATATATATATATATATATATATATATATATATATATATATATATATATATATATATATATATATATATATATATATATATATATATATATATATATATAATATTGTGTCTATATATATATATATATATATATATATATATAGACACAATACATTATTTAATAATAAACTTTATTAAATAATGTATTGTGTCTATATTTATAGACACAGTACATTATTTGCTAAATTTTATTATTGCATGATAGTGGTAGCCATTGATATAAAATTTCTTTAAATTTATACAATTCTAATTTAAATAAAATTGAATATTAGAAATGCCGTTATTTCAAATACTTTTATAAGAAATGGTTAATAAAAACAATAAAATATAAATAATATATAATAGTATAAAAATATAAATAAAAATTACATAAGTAGATATAGGAATATTTTATTATAACAATAATATAAAAATTATGCACTAAAAATATGTTATTTTAGATTGCTTTTTTTAAAGCAAATGATATGGGATACACAAATTTTTGAATTTATCCGAGGAGCTCAAACAAACATTGGTAATATTAAGGCAGTTAGTAATGTTGGTAATGTTAATAAGAAGATAAAGTCTTGTACAAAAAATCCTAAAAAAATGTATTGATACGGATTCCATAATCAAAAATAATGTCTGACATACTGCTCAACAGGATTTCCTGTGAAAAATGAAGCTTTTTACAAAAACATTTATGTGAACTGAATGACAAAAGTTACCAAAGATGCATTCACAAAAAAATTTTGTTTGCATCAAGTATAAAATAATTTGAAAGCTTATTTTTCAGTTTAAAAATGATTTTTTAAATCTATTCTTTAATGTATTTTATAACACATAGATCTCAGTTTTCAGGAAAATATAATGTTTATAGGATCCTCTTAAAAATTGAGGATTTTTGTGCGGGGGTGTATAAATTGTTTACAGTGAAAGCAATTTTCCTTTTTTCCCCTCATCTGCTTGCTAGCATCAAATATCCACTTCATGACGTCTATCATCATCCCCGTCTTTTTATTTTGTTTAAGTGCTAAACACCCAATTATCCACAAATGTCTAAATTCCCCAAAATTTCAATCTCTAATGAATGAAAAATATTTTAGTGCTTAAAAACATATGCTTACGAATGCTTTTTAAAGAAATATATCTACATATTTGTGTGCAAATAGTGGATAATTCTACGATTCCTCAAGTAATAAGTGCATCCATATATCCAGTGTTTAAATCAGCCAAATGCATATTTATGCTGATTTATTCCTTTTTTTCATAACTTTGTTTATTATCAGCGATAACCACGCCACTCTGTTACGTGCGGGATAATGAGAAGTTTACTGTAATCCAATAGAAAGCTTTTCCCGTCCTTTCCCGTTCTAGGAATGCTTCCCCAAATTTAAACCAACCAATACTGTACAATGACCATCTGGAGTGTTAGGGGATCGCCAGATGGGAAACACTTGTGTCAGATTATCGGTTTTCGTCGTTTTGATTTCAGAGTAAACATTTCTTATCACTGATTACAATAGATTGAAATGAAAAGGAATCAGACAATTTAAAGGCGTTTTCACAACCTATCATTAGATCCTTTCTTAAGATGAAGAAAAATTAGTAAATGAAAATACAGGATTTATCAAACATTCAAAATATTATTATTTAGACTAATTTTCGTAAATATATATATATATTTTACGAATTAGTCTAAATAATAATATTTTGAATGTTTGATAAATTCTCTCTCTCTCTGTATTTTATATATATATATATATATATACATATATATATATCTTATACACTTATACATATAGGTTTAAAATGCATTGAGTAAATAGGAATTCTTTTGGAACCACAAAGAGAGAGAATATAATAGTATCTTTTATATACACACACACACAAATTTCATTACATAATTTAACGCTGAATATTGTTATTTTTTTAAGAGAAATATAATTATAAATCATGGAATCTCTTCACAAATAATTTCATGCATAAAAATAATGCTTTTTCTTTGCCTATGATAATTGCCCTGAATATTGTTATTTTTTAAGAGAAATAGTTATAAATCACAGAATCTCTCTCTTCACAAATAATTTTATGCATAAAAATAATGGTTTTTCTTTGCCTATGATGATTATATTTATTGCAAATAAACTGAAGCAATGCATTTGAGAAAGATTTTTAAAATAACAAATTGCTATCTTTGTGAAAAATATTAAATGAATAAAATAACTTATTTTGGTTTGTAGAATCTCAGTACGATTTATATAATAGGATATTTTTTTCTTGCTTAATAAGAGAATTTCAACACACACCTCTGTTATAATGTTGGGGGGGGGGAAGAGACAAAATAAATAAACTATAATTTCAATGTTGAATTAATTGAATCTATTTCTGTAAAATAAAAAAAAAATTAAATAAAAAATATGTTTTATACATGAACTTTTCGAGCTCGACGAAATCTTTCAGAAACAGATTGCTATTTCTATCTCACAAACATGTGTTGCTATATATTAAGAGCATTCATGAGAGAACAAAATACAACAAAAGGTTTACTGCTCAAGGAATGGATGTTTCAAGGAAAACAGGATTGTAACAATATAATTTTGCCTTTAACCTCCAAAGGACAATTAGCAATCATCTAATTAACCTGTTAAAGACATCACTTGTACGCGGGCAAAGAGTCTTGCTCTTCATTCACCTTCATTTGTGACAGAGACTCTAGAACCGCAATTTCCAGTCTAACAAGCGGTCACACTAAGAGTTTCACGTATTTCGATGGCAGGAAAATCTTTGAGGTCTGTTCTAAATCTAAAACTGAGCAGACTTCTCCTAATCACATTCTGGACTGTTTGGGACTTTCCAGAGCAGATATATACTCATTCTGGTCCTCGATTTCCTTAGGTTCAACTGTCTGGTGGACCTTATCTGACTTCGTCATATATTTGGAGGATAAGCCATAACAACAACCCATAAACGTATTTTTAAATTAGTACATTTATTGTCATATAAAAGAACAGTATGTAGTTGCACATTTAATGGGTGTGCCATCCTAGACTGGAAAGTGGTTGAATTTTTGTAATTTATAAGCAGGGACTAAAGCAGAAGACTTCCAGATTTGCTCTGCCACATCCAAAAGGTATCATTTCACTTGGAGGGCAATGCGACCACATTTATGTGCTTAGTTTTCCTTAATGAACACTAAAGATCTAAAGTATGGTCAGAAATGATATTCATTACTTTTCGGTAATGAGAACGATCTCTTTTCATATGGGCTTTAGAAATGAGATAATTAATTAATATCCATAGCCTATAGGTAAAAGGATCCATGTTCGATTCTAGAACTATTACTATCTATAAATACTATATTTTTTGCATATATTCTGCTGTCAGAGTAAGTTCTTGGGAGTTTATTGAATTTCTTCATTATAGAGATGTAAATATGGCTTATGTAATAAAAAGTTTGAAAACAGATTTCAGTTATTATGGTATCAATTATGAAATGTCAAAACTCAAAAAGATCTTAGATAAGCTCTTCTAATGAGGAACAACAAAACTTTTCTATAACTCTTAAAGCTATTAAATTAGTTTTTTCAATTTTTGCTCTGGAGCAATCAAGTTAAGTTCTAACTAGCCATAAAGGAAACATTTAGTAAATATTAAATTTATAATTATATTACATTTTTCCAATAATATGTAAATTATAATATTAGAGAAATTGATATTATTTTTAGAAAATATATTTAATTCTTGAATGCTAATTAGAAAAATAAATTAAATGTATACTGAAGAAAGCTGATTTCATTAACGTTTCTTATAGTTTTTGGATTGGATAAAAGAATCTTAATTTATTCTAGTATTTAGTTCAAACTAAAGGTGTGTTCTTAAGTCAGCAAATATTTTATTTTTCCAATTTAGTTTATAAAAATATTTTTAAACATCATGAAAGCTGTAAAAGAGATGCGCAACAAATGAAAAAGATACAATTAAATTCACTCCTAACCAAAGTTAGCAAAAATAAAATAGCCATTTTTGAAAGAAAATAATCTGCGATTCGTTCTTGGTGGAATAGAAATAGACAATGTTTGGAGACGAAGATATAACTTTGAGCTATATAAAATCTATAGAGTCAAATATCATTAAGATCAAAAATATAAATCTGATAAACTTGGGGGGCTCATATATTTAAAATTGATAGTGATTCCATATTAAAAAATATTTTTTTCCGTAAACCTCTTACAAGCAGGGAAAGGAGTAGACCCAAAATGAGATCTATGGAGCCAGTGGAGATAGGCTTCCTGACTATCAAGGAAATAAATTGACGTCCAAGTGTAAGAAGTAGAATTCAGAGGAAGGCACTGGCGAGCCTTTTGATGTTTATCCATGGCATGTGATAAATTATATTCACATAAAATATCTTGGTTTTGAATGGCGTATACTCGAGGATTTCGTTGTGTTATACTGTAATAACTCAAATTTCTTTGAAATGTAGTCTCACATTCTGGAATATGTTGAAATTTCTGAACTTTCATATAATTTAAAATGATCGAATACACTAAAAATTATTTAAAAGCAAAGTATCTTTGAGAAGAGGAGTTAATATACACTTATAAGAAATAAGATGGCGCTGAGTACTTGCAAATGATATGGAAAGCATCGAGAATCTGTCATCTGATTTAAAAAGTCACATGGCTACTTGTTTTTTAATACTACATACATTCGAAAATTGAACACCATGTGATCATAAAATTCTATTTCAAGATTGGAAAATTATTTGATAGAATATTGCAAATGTGGAAAGTCATTAGTACTTTGAATGGCATGAAGTTTAAAATAAGAGAAAGTCAAGATGATTATCGCCAATCCGGGAAGTGAACGGTTATTTGCAGAAATCATGAAAACAGGTGTTATAAAAAATTACCATTGTGTTTTTGCCAGAATATTCAAAGATTAGAGTTTTCAGCAAAAACACCATTCGTCAGATCCTGTAGAAATAGTTACAGAAAAATACCCTTCCTGATTGCATCCTTTTTACAAAGGGTACTTCAAAAATTTTGCGAAGCACCTTTACTTATTGACTTTTTTAAAGTAATTTATACCACATTCAATATACTTCTATATATATCAACACCAGTTCTTAAACCAGTTTTGCCAAATATCATCCAGGAGTGAAGCCTACTAGTGGTCTCAAACTTTCAGGTCTTCGTCACTATAGAATAGTTTTTCTTTTAGCTTCATTCTCTTATGGGGAAATGCAAAACTAGATGGAGTAAGGTATGGATTGTAAGTTGATATTCAATAAGTTTCACTTCAGCAATAGTCAAATACAAGATGTAGACTTTGGCACGGTCAGCTGAAGCGTTGTCATGGTGGAGAAATCAGGTATTCATTCTTGATTTTGAGAGCAGGATTTTAATTGACTGTAAGATTTAAGGCAAGCATTTTTCAGTTAATCACTTATCTTTGATTGTCATTTTTGTGTCCAAAATGATACACTCTACAGTTCGAGGCCGCGGTGGCGTAGTTGGTTAGGGGGACGTTCTCATTATCGGAAGGTAGTGAGTTCGAATCTCGGCTTAACAAAGATCCGTTGTGTTCACTAATGGCGTCTGTTGGACGTTAAAACTGGTCGTGGTAGCAATATCCTCCAAGTGAAATGATATCTCTGGGGGTGGTAGTCCAAGTACTATGAGTCTTCTGCTTGGTTCCTGCTTCAAAATCTTGAAGACTCCCCCCGGCTGCTTCTATCCGACTAGTGGAGCCCAATTCAGGGCTAGGTACAGGGAAGCCTGCATGTGCAACAACACTCTAGAATTCCATTTGATTTGAAAAATACAGCTATCATCTTTCTATCATTTATAAGTGAGCCATTATCAAGCACTCAATCTTTATGTTTTGAGCTTTGATCCGCACTCGTAATAATATAGCAAAGTATCGTCACCTGACACAATGCTGTTCATATACGGAGATTACCTTTTATCAAACATTTTCAGCATCTTTCGTCACAAGACAAGTCATCTGCTCTTCTGTCAGATAATGTGACAGGCAGAGACAACAAAGTACATTCATTTGTAATGACCATTCTAAATGGAATGAATTGCTTGTGAATGAAGGTGTAAGGTCTTCTCTATCGACAATTATGTTACTCGCCTGCATTCGTCAACTGTTTTCTTTATAGAAATGTTTTTTTCTGTTATTTACTTTCAGGATCTTCCTTCTCTCTCAGCAAATCTTAGATTTTTTTTCCCTTTTTGAATTCCTTGCATTGCTTGTGAAAATAGTTATATCATTTTTTCTATGCACTGTTATATCGTTAATTATAGCGTTATACCTCAAAGCGGCTCACATCTGATTACGCAATTTTAATGCAATAATCCTCATTTTAAACTATTGCTGCTAATGAAAACCCAATTTCAGACTTGCTGCGAACGCATACTATGCTTGAAGATGTCTGAAGCAGTCTTCTGGGTTGTTTTTTTTTTTTTAAGTTTTATTACAAAACTTATAGAACCCTTTGTAATATGGAAATTTATGGTTATTAAAAAAAGAGCCACAATACTTCACAATGTGAATCTTACTCGTCATATTTATCTTTCCGACATCGTTTCCAATCCAAATAGCACCTACAGGGAATACCTTTTCACTATATCCGGACATTTAAGGGGCTGCGATTTGGACGATTGTCCCTCATATTCTATAGATAAAACTTCCAGAAATATTTTGATGTGTCTATTGCATTTGTGATAAAAAAGTGTACAGTAAGAATTATTTCAAATGAACAGAGGTAGTTTTCTTTCAGTTCTTAATTATTTTGTGAAATTGTTTAAGGAAATTATGGAGCAAACTTCAAGGATTTTCTATAACTTACAGAAATATAAAATCTTGCTAAAAACAAAATTATTGGATATTTTGTTTTCTGCATTGATTAATAGCTCAGCTTATAATCAACTTATGAAGAATACCTGTGCATTTTTTTAAAAATTAAATGATGATTTGAGATTCTTTTCTCTATTTGGGAATATACCATTTTTTAATACAGCTTAATATACATCTGCTCCAAATTTTAATATCTGAAAGTTCAAGATCAATTAGTATCGATAATATCATGATGCAATTTCTCAGCTGAAAATATTATTTACTTAAATTGTTCTTCTAATTCATACATTATAATTAAATTTACATAGAAACTTCAGATTTAAATTTGAAGATTACAAAATCCTATTAACATTTAATTTAGTCATTTCTTCTTTTTGAAACATTTATTCTATATTAATATTACATTTTTGACCAGTAGTATCAAATATTTATGTAATTAAGAGTGTGATAATGATGTGATAATGAATATTTTCTTGTTTTTTTT
This sequence comes from Latrodectus elegans, assembly GCA_030067965.1. Classification (NCBI taxonomy): domain Eukaryota; kingdom Metazoa; phylum Arthropoda; class Arachnida; order Araneae; family Theridiidae; genus Latrodectus; species Latrodectus elegans. The sequence continues at coordinate 26,968,151 of CM057812.1, forward strand.
TTTTTAGATTTATGGGAAAAAGAAAATGGATTCTCTAAGTGAATCAGTACCAGTGGTGGTTCAAAGAACAGTTGCCAACCAAAGAGAACGAAATAGAACATCTAGTGTCAATATAGCATTTTCAATTTTAAGAACACACATTCCGACGGAACCAAAGGATAGGAAGTTATCCAAGATAGAAACGTTAAGGCTAGCTACTTCTTACATTAACCATTTAGCAAGCCTGATTAATGCCAAAACGAATGGCTACAAGGACAGTCAAATGTGTCAAAATTATGCAAACAATACCGGAAAAAGGCAAATTTGTACTTTCTGTCTGGCCGAAAGCAAGCAGGAATTAGCCAATCGGTAATTGTTGTAGTCAAAATAAATTATATATGTTAATAATTTGTTTTATTGCAATGCAAATATCGAAATGTTCAAATAGACAAATGAAATGATAAAATTTTGCGACTAATCGATGAAAAGGAAATTTATGAACCAATTTCATTTATTTATAAAATACACTTTTAAAGATGAAATACAATGACCGTTATTTTTTCCAAACTAAATTTGATGCCAATTTGACATTGAATTTAAAATCGAAAAAAAAAAAAGCTAATTTAGATACTTAAATAATTGTGTTCCAATTTTTTTCATACAAAATATATTTTGGATATGTAACACAATTCGTGAATATGTAATTTCCACTATTGTTTTAAAAGGAACCTGGTTGGTTGGGTTTTATGGCGCAAGATACAAAAAATGACAAAGTCGATGCTTTCCATATCATTTGCAAGCATTCAGCGCCATCTTATTTCTTATAAGTGTATATTAACTCCTCTTCTAAAAGATTCTTTGCTTTTAAATAATTCATAGTCTATTCGATTTATTTTAGATTATATAAAAGTTCAGAAATTTCAATATAAAATGAAAGGAAATCAGTGCAAACATAAAGAGATGAAATTATTCCCAAAGTAAAAATATTAATTTTGGAAATAGTTTTACTTCTTTTTACTTTCAGGAAAAAAAAAAAAAAAAAAAAAAAAAATCTGTAAATTAAATGTAATTACTGAAACATATTTAAGACCAAAAGATATATAAAAATGATACCATTGGATTGAAAATATTATCCATTACTAGATTATGTATAGTGTTTTCAAATAAAGTTGTTCCAAATTGCAATATCACGAGAGAAAATATCATTCAATAAATATTTAATCTAAGCATATAAGTCAAGGAACTGTTTGCTCCTTTTAGTAACATTTAATAATTTCGTTTTTTTTAATAGACTATTTTTTAATGCAAATTGCAAAAATATGAAAATATTAAATTACCGTTCATTCTAGTGATGCATAACTCCACCCAAATCAAAATATTGATAATTTTTATCCAATCTGCATTGGAAAAATATGGATTCAGTTTATAAATATTTGATTTTTCAGTCAAGAAAGTTAAAATTGATTTTTTCATACAAAGGTATTAACAAATTTATTAAAAATAGTGATAATAATAATATGAAATTAAAAAATATCAGTTTGAAAAACACCGATAAAAAAAGCTAAAAGTATTCTAAAAAATTATCAAATCAAATTGAAATTTCTACGATTAAATTTACAATATTTGAAAAACGAAAAATTATTATGATGTACAAGGAACATTTCAATGCTATTGAAAGAATTTGCTTTGATTTGTTTATTGCTCTAGTTCCCTTTTCTCCCCACAAGAGTAAATCATACCAGAATCTTGAGTTTAAAGTAGACTATGAATCACTGCAAATATCAGTCAATAGTCAGAATACTAATTATTTAGTTTAGTAAAAACTTTCTTTCTTTCTTAGGAAATTTTGTTAGATTGTTATTAAATTTAAAACTACTATCACATAAATATAACACATTATACAATTATAATTTTAATCATAAACATAATCAGATTTTCCAAATATGAAAAAAAAAAAAATATGGTATAGAAATCCTTATTAAAATGAAAATATTTTTATGTAAAGATAGGAGAAAAATAAAATCTAAATAATGTTTCAGATATTTGTAAATGAAAACTTGCAACATCTTTTATGACTAACAGAATTTATCAAAATATATAATTATAATTTTATCTTAATTTTTAATATTTACTTGACTTTAAAAATAATAAGCAACAACTTTGAAATGTTTTATTAATTCACATGTATCAACCATATGGAAAACATCTCATGATAGGAAGAGTGAAATAAAAAATAGACATACTATTTTTGATGCTCATTAACAATTTTTGAGCAATAATTGAAGTTTAAAATAAAGAAATTTCTTAGTGAGAATTTTCTCCTCAAAGAAATTGTCTTTCATTAGCCAATTTATCGAACAAAATGAAACAAAAATTTAGGAATTTAAATTGAAACACTAACTTTTCTATTATAAAAAGACTATTAGTTTGAATTAAAGACTATTAGTAAAAGAATAAAAAGACTATTAGTTCAAATATTAATATTGAATTTCCTGTTATGTAATAAGCTGATGATAGAAGTTTGAATGAAAACAATTAATCTTAATATAATTAAAAATTTCTGTAATACAAATTTTCTGTTTAATTTCTAACTTTTTTTTTTTATAATAAATAACTTTTTGGTCAAAAATTTATCAGAATTCTTATAAACAAGAATAAAATTTATATATATATATATAAAAAAAAAAACAAGATTTTTGTAACTAGTTTATAATTTTTTAAAGATAGTGGAAAAAATAGATAAATACATATTCTTAACAGATTCAAACAGAGTAAAATTACAAAATTAACATACAAAATGTTAGCAATGCATTATAAAAAAAATCACACACAATTCAACAATAAACTTAGTTTATTATCACAGTATTCTTGATATTTCAAATTTTTAAAGAGTACATTTCCAATTTGTGTCCACAATCAAACATATCATGTTTTCAAAATATTTGCAATATTGACACATTCATGTAAACGGATGCTGAAGACAAAAGATTCTATGCATGGAGAATTCATATTCTCTCTTTTTCCTGATTTTTTTGTACAAAGTTTAATATATAAATTTCAAAGTAGCTTAAGTTTATAAGCAAATTTAAAAATAAAATAAGCATTTCATTCTTATATAAGTAACATTGAAATATATTCTTATATATCTTGCAGTAAGAATACATTTTTCCCCATTTATCATTCAAATATATATAAAACAAGACTTCACTCAAATATATTGGCAACACTAAAAATATATATCTTGAAGGAAGCAAACATTTTTTGCAATATTTAACTTTTTCATTTGAATACTAATATCTAAGTTTCAATCATACATTTATAAATCTTTTATTCAAACAACAAATATCACATGTTTTAGAATTCATATATAACAATTTTTTTGAGGTTGATTTAGTTTTTAAGAGAATTTCATAATTTGTCACTTTCAAAATTAATAATAGCTTTTTAAACATTATAAATACATATCAATAATCCATAGTTCAAAAAAGTGAAAAGTAATTATGAAAATTAAAGTTCACTTCATTTTTAAGCTGTACGAAACATCAATGCATTTGTTTTTATTTATAAAAAATAATAACAAATATGCAGTTTATCTTAAATAGTGCTGAGAACATATAATTTTCATAGCTATGACAAAAACTGCATATGGCACAAAAATAATAATTAACAAAACATTAGAAATAAATGATAATAAAAAACAGACAAAAGTAACTTTTGTCATATAATATAAAAATAGGAACAGCTATGACAAATAAGCCTTAACAAAAAAAAAAAAAAAAAAAAAAAAACTGTTTTCAAATATACTTTAGCATAGTCTAAAATTTAAAGAAAATTGGAAAAATTGGTCCCTATTGTAATAAGCAGGGAGCTGCAAAGAAAATGACATGAATAGCTAATTGTCATCTTAACAGAGGAAGAATGACTTTATCATCTTCTTGTGATAAATCAGTATAAAATACAGCAGATTCCACCGATTTTTTTCTTTTCCTTACTTTTGGACTAGAGTTGGGTGTTTTTGAAGAAAGGCACTGAAATGTCATCTTATTTTTTCGTTCAGAGTGACATTTTACTTCAGGTAAGTCGATGCTACGTTGTGGGATTTCAATTTCAGTGTTTTGGATTCGAATTTCAGGGATCTTTGGACGGTCATAGGAAGTTTTTGGTTGATCTTCAGACACTTCACTAGTGGAAGACGATTCTGATTTGATTGGCATATTATTAGACTTAGAATGTAGTTTTTGGAGTAATTCTGGAATTTTGTGATTTGGAAATAAAGTTTTTAGAAAAGATTCTAGTAGTACTAATAACAGTCTGCGGTTTAATGAAGGATGTTGGAACATATTGAATATTAACATGGCACCTTTGAAGGAAGTTTCATACCCAATAATATGTTTTAACTCATCTGTAAAAAAGAAATGTATTTTTCCTCTTTCACAAGCATATTACAATTTATTTTTACATAAAATAAAAAACAAATTTGATTCAATAGAACTAATCACTAAAATCTTTCAAGCATATTAACTTATCAAATCCATTCATAAATTTTGCAAGCAAATTGTCTTTAAAATTAACAACAAAATCATTTTTAATATAAATATAAAATAATTGTTAGTTCCATACATACTAGTTATTTTAATGCATACAATATATGAAAATAAGATAATTTATATTACAAGTTTTCAATTTTTTTTAATAGCAATTATGAATTCATGCTAGATGTAAACTTGGACGCTTAAAATTTGTGTTTCTTGTATAAATTTTCATAGATTTAGAATTTAACTTCATATAAAAAATTTGGTATCGCCAAAATATAACAAACAGCATAATAGTGTAAGGACAAATGTAATAATTTATAGTTGACTAATATATACATGAATAATTTAAAAATTATACATACTAAGACAAGTTATGGAAAAGACTAGGGAATTGAATATTAAAGCTCATTACTTATTCATAGACTTTCAAAGAGTTTATGACTCAGCAAACAGAGAGTTACTTTTATAGTCAATGGAAGAATTTAATATACTTCAAACACTCATTAAGTTGGTAATGAGTGTTTGAAGTATATATAATCACTTTAATTAAACTAAGCTAAGAGTCAAGACATAAAAAATATATTACAACTTATCTTTTTTTATCTCAGACAAGGAGATGAATTACCTTACCTACTCTTTAATCTAGCTCACCAAAAGATTGTCAAAAGTCTGCAATCAACACAAGTAAAATAATTTTTCATAAATTCTCTGTAAACTTTTGCATTTGCTAATAACATAGCCATAGTCACCCAGATGCTAAATGGGCTCGTAAACAAGCTTTTCTTTTCTTGGAAAGTGAGGTAACAAAAATGCATTCTACAATCAACCAAACTAAAACTAAGTATATGATGACTACCAATTTTGATGATTCATGTCTTGAGATAGGAGACTACAAATTTCAAGCAGTTTACAGTTTCACCTATCTGGGCTCCAAATTGAATACTGTAAATGATCTAACACCAGAGATAAGTAACAGAATTATCGATGGTAACAAATATTTCTTTGGAAAAAACAGGTATTTAAAATCTTGTTTGATTTAAAAGGGAAAATATGATTGCTCTTTAGGACTTGGATAAGGTCCATAGCCATATGTGTAAATGAAACTATTGATAATGACCAAAAGTGGGGCTCTGCGATGACTCTGCAGAAAAGGCCATGCCTCCTCCCTTGGGCTGACGTGCCACTGAAGCAAGGAAAAAATACTGACATATAAAAGTGGACAGCAATTATCATTTAATCAAATCCTTATGACAATTAAATATTATTGTATTTGAAGAAAAATAAATTAGTCTATCTTTGAATATAAGAAACTTCTATAGAAACACAAATTTAAAATATTTTATGGGGATACAGCTTACCTGGAATTGCACATAATAAAAACAATTTTGTAACTATGCGAGTTCTCATTTTTGTATCATGATCCCGTTCAGGAGATGCAGCTGCAAGTTTTCCATGTGGCCATATACTATTGCTACAAAAAACAAAAACAATTTCGACACTTGAAATAGCTATAAGTTTTGAAACTGAGCAGTAAACACTTTTGAATAAAATTATTAATAATTTTGAATAAAAAAAATATTTGCTTATATTATAAGTAGATTATAACTGCAAAATCCACTGAAAGGAACATAGTGTAACTCATTTTAACTACTCTTAATATATAGTAATTATGACAATATTTACTTTTGACCTTTTTTTAATTTATAATCCACCATAAAAATTGATTTAATTAATATATGATAGGGAATTTGATAAAAAAATACATATTATAGGTTAAGAATATACTTAATTTTCTAATAAAGCTTCATAATAAATAACAAAATCGTATACATAAATTTCATTATTGATTATAGAACTATCAGAAAATAAAAGTATATCCATGTTCAATAATAAATCAATATACCAAGTTCCCACATATTTATAATAAAAAATGAATTTTAATTCAAATGAAGTGATTTAATTTAGTGATGTGTTATTACTTATTGAATATTAATGTTACTTTACAGTTTTACTGTATTACTTTCTTATCAAGAACTAACATGTTTCATTTTAAATACTATACATATTAAATATTTTTGGGCCTAAGAATTTTATTTAAAAGTTGCATCTTTTGTTAAAGACTTCCAATTAACAATTAAATGTTTCTAATGTAACTTTTAATCTGTGATTGAGTAAAAAACATTATGTTATGTAATGTAGATTAAAATGAATAAAACAAAATTGATAATTCTCAATATCATTAAAAAGTACATTTACTTTAAACAGTTCATAGCAATTAAATTTGCTATTTTAACAATCAAAATTGCTAAAATTATAATTACACTTTAATTTTGTACAAGAATCACTCTATATAAATTAATGATAGTTTATCACCATTTCATCCATTTAGAAATTTTTTTTATATACTTACACACAAAAAACACATTTTGCAATTGTTTTAAAATTTCAGTGAAAAATTTCTGAAACAGATAACAGAAAAGTTTGGTTTGCCATTTTTCAGCAGTCATATTTTCATTTCTCAGTGCATAGTAGCTAACTTGACGACAAATAATGGAATGAAAAAATATGTGAATAGAGAATGTATCAAAATAACAAAACAAATTATACCATTATAGTTGTTTGGTAAACATTTAATAAAGTTTTATGGATTTATTTATAAAATAAAACATAATTTTTCATACTTTTATATTAATTTTGCTCATTTTATTCAAGTGACAAAACTAGTATTTGAAGGAAAAGTGGTAAATTTCTAACAATATTTTCATACTGAATAAAATAGACAGAAAAATTTAAAAGGTATAAATATTAGAAATATAGATATCAACACAATGAAAGAAATCTATAAAATATTTATTTTGAATATTTGCATAAATGTTTCATGGAATGTGAGACTTATAACCCACAACATATTTATAATTCTGATAATCTATTAATATGATTATAGAATTGAGTAATAGACTTTGTTATTAGATGTTTCTTTATATTTCTGCATATTTGGCATCTATGTATCAAAGCTAAGGGTTTCAATCTAGAATGATAGACATAATCTGAACATCCCTTAGAATGCAACAAAATCTATTGCCTCATATAAGGCTGGTTTAATGAACAACTAAATTTGAATTCAGCAAGATCCATTATTTGAACTGAAACAGAAAATGTAGAGGGAAAACATATGATGAGAAATTCATGGTATTTAAGGTAGCACTTTTGATAGGATGCAGTTGGAGTATAAACGTAAGTGTATCTATAGAGGTTGTTCAAATAATTGAAAACCTCACTGAAAGCAGTGTGACAACATATTTAACATTATAGGACTTACTTAAGTACTGTATTTTCTGTACATAATGCACAGTGACATATTACTTGCAATACCTTTTTCCATGTAAAAAAAAGGGTTGCATAATAAACAGCAGTATATAATTCATGACAATTTTTAATTGAACAGTCAAAAATATATACTATTGATAATGTGGGTGTCATACAAAATAAAAAAAAAAGCACTGTATGATTACAAATATGATAAACTGTACAAGTAAAAAAGATGTGTTTGAACTTACCTCATCGCAATGTGTGATAGACTGAGATGAAAGCATGAAATCAATTCTGTGAAGATTTTAATAAAACTTATGGATATTTAGTTTTCAATAACTTTTAAAACTAGGTTAGACACATTTTAATAACAAAATAAATTTGTTCACTCATAATTAAATGAAAGAAATGGATTATTTTCGAAATGCAGAGAAGATATATTTTCCTTTTGTAACACACATGCTTTGTTTGTTTCCCCCCTTACTTTAACACAACTTGGGTCAGCACTTGATTGAACTTTGGATGTTGCAGGAAATTCTAGTAAAATGTCTGCTGAATTTTGCTTCAGCTGTTGGTTTTTTTAAATAGGGCTTTTTGAAGAGTACAGTACAATAGACCTATGATTGCAATGCTAGGTTCTTCTGAAACCACCCTATAAATCAAATCTACTTTAATACATATGCCACCAATTTTTCTTTGCATTTGCTATAGATTTTTAGTTAAAAACCTGCTGTGTACCTTAAAATTTTTTTGCTCCCACATGATTGATTATATATGAACTTGAATATTTTCAGAGTGAAACATCTCAAATTAAGACAAAATATGAAATGACAACAGCCAATTGGAAATGTAATATTTTTCCAAGAAATCAAATTCATTCTTGAACAGATTTGGACAAAGATTATTATAAATGAAATAAGTCAGCTGAGTTGTGGATACATCTTTTATTTTATTTTATGGCACATAAACATCATTTCTTTCAAAACTTCATTGTAAACATTTCTGATGGAGAGAGATTTTTATCATACTATCTGTGACTGCATATAATACCTGCAACAAAATTCATAACTTTTTTAACACATAATCTGCATTATGTACAGGAAAATATGGTATGTAGCAATTAATTTTTTGTTGCTTGTAGTCCCAAGTGTATGTGAGTATCTGTACATTATTTCATAATAGGTATACCTAAAATGAAAGACCTTCAGAACTGCAAAGAGGACAGAGTAAAAACCTGTGTGGTTTACATATCAGTTACTACAGTAGTAAAGCTGTTGCATATATATATATATGGGCACCATGTCAAAGGTTAATACAGCAAATAATAATTATGGCAAAGAATCTGTGGAATAGAACTGTGGTAGAAAAACTGAGAAGCAGTGGACATAAAGAAGGTTGTGACCATCAGTTAGAAGACCATGGTAACAAAAGTGGCTGTGATCTGAATGACAGATTTCAATATTGATTCATACAATTTGAAAGAATGCCATGCACAAATTTGGGCAGAGCTGAGAATGAAAAATTTTGGGTGACAAATATAAATTAAAACAGTGCACGGACTATGAAATCTGGACTGCAGATCAACAGAAACATGTTTTATTTCTCAAAGGATCCAAATTCTTTTTATTTTTCCTTATGGGAAATATTTATGTGTGATAATATATAACAAAAGCCAATAGCACTGTTTAATTTTGAGAATAAAGTTGGGGGAAGGTAGCATAATGGTTTAAGGTATCATCTTCTGGTTTGGGGTACGTCCCTTTATCATACATAGACAAATCAACAGCACTGACTGTCATACTTTTGGCTGACCAACTGCATTCTATGGCTTAGATATTGTGTCGGAAAATTGCATATATCAATTAATTTTTAATTTACTGTAAGTGAACTAACTATTCTTTTGAAAACACAAGGACTCAGTTGAATACTTTCCATAGCTTTCCTAATTGTACTTAAAATTACAGAAACCACTGTTTTAAAAGAAACAGGAACATCTCATCTCCCAGCAGCATCGCGCCAACATACAATAGCATTACTTATGACATTAAAAGAAATTGTAGCAATATATTGGACATGTCCTTAGAATGAAACCAAGTTAACCTAAATGAACTTCTAACCACATGATCCCAAATGAAAGAAACAGTTTCAGATGCGCCAGCTAGAAACTGGCCAGAAAAACAGCACTGATTTGGAGAAGAGGTAAAACTTGTTGCCTCATGCATCATAGGCATGTAACAAGCTTCAAGCAAAACTTTGAAACTGTAAATCTGCTTACTTGGATATCATTTTTATTTAAAATTTTCCTTTCTTTCACAGCGATTTCTGGCAATAAAAAGCCATAATCAATGAAATCAACAGCGTCATCATTGCAAATGTGATTTCTTATGACTACTATTCTTTTTGCAAGGCAAACAATCACAAGAACAAAGATCTTTTACACAACAAAGCAGTAGATTTTATTTTTAATAATGAGAGGGAACACAACTATTTCAATTGCAACATTTTCAATTATAACAAGCCATTCCATTTTGTATAAAAAGGGTGATCCAGTAAGCACATGTACATACATACGTATCAGGTCATCTTTTTTGATGAAAGATAAGAGTGACTATTATAATTTTAAATGTTGCAATTAAAATAGTTCTTATAATTAAATAATTATATATATCATATAATCAAATATTTGTATTTAAAATCTTAATTACCTAAATGCTTGATATATACAATCAAATGTTTAGCTATTAAAATATTTTTTATATAAGTAACATAACATTTAATTCAAAATTTTAATAATACCTAAGTAGTTTCAACCATTCTGCAATTTGAGCAGTGCTGGTCATACCTTGGACGTACTCTTTGATTTTTCTGAAAATGTAAATTGAAATAATATTACACGTGCATTACAAACAAAGATACAATAATAAAAGCACTTTTTGAGATTAACAATTTAAGCCATTTTAAACATACCTATTGATGGCACCGCCTTGCATAGTTTTAATAATTTGACGAAGTAAAGTCATAATGCGCCTACGAAACCATAGATCCTTATTCCGTAAATTGAAAACTTCATCCATAAGTAATAACATTATTCGAAATGGTATGTCATCTGGCTGTAATTTTAATAAAATAAAATAAAAAATTTTACTACTACTAAAATTAAAAAAAATGTTTATAGAATTATAATTATTCAAATGTATAGTGACATTTGTTTTTCCGATGAGTTTTTAAAAGTAATAAATAGCTTTTAATGTTAACTCTACAAAACTTGATTGAATATATGTGTAATGTATAAAGATTTATTGTAATAAAATAGATATGCATATGTACACTAAGTCTTCAAAAATAGTTTCTTATAACTATCAAGGAAAATTTTTGGTATTCCAGATTGTTAATAAATCAGTTTCTAAGAGATGCACATAATTTATTTTTATGTCTAGGAGAAAATTCTAAAAACTCGAAGAAAAATTCCAAGTAATAAAAATATGTAACCAGGTTATATAGCAGCATTTTTACATTCAAAAGTTTGATACATATTTATGTAATAAAATGTTATATTTTTTAAATACTTTTGAGATTTCTAATGGGAAAACATTGCTATTCTAATTATTATAATCAAAGATATTCCTTTGTAATGTAACATTAAGGTCAATTTAACATCATTCAGTTTTAAAGTCAACAACAGAAGAGTTTATATATTTTATTCTTTTAATTATTAAATAAGTTTCAAATAATTAATAACAAATAAAAGGACAAAATTAAAATTCTTCAATAAAAAATTAAAATACTCTCCGTAACTTAAATCAAATGAAATTTACATTTTTATGACACTATAAAAAATAAATGGAATATTTTTCTAAAGAATGAGCCATAAATTTTTTTTAGGATAAAAAAAATGTAAATAAATACACAAAAATAATCAGTACACACACATACATGTACGCACATATATATACATTACTAAAAACTATACATACGAAGCAAATTTCAGTTCATATTGAGGAATATGTATCTTTAATGAAAATTGCACAACATTTGAAGAACAATTTTAAAATTACTTAAAAAATGCAATATTAATATAAATATACATTATAAAATATAAATTTAAGCATTTGAATTAAATATTTTCCCCTAAAAAATTCAATTATAACACACATAACTTTCTATTGCTTTACTTTCTTTTAAATAGACATGGCTTCACAAGTATTATACACACACGATACTATGAATACAATACACTTCAATAATATTATTCAACAATGTAATTTTTTATAAAATTTATTTAATAAAAGAATTTTTTTAAAAAAATAGTTAAATGGGGTGACTTACTCTAGTGCTTTTAGAAATTGCTGGAATATCTTCATTAATCATTGGTTCAATTACATGATTCTTGAAAAATGTCTTCTTAAATCCATCTTTTAGTTCAAAAAGTGTATCAGGTACCAAACGAGCAAACTGACCAACAGTTTTCACAGAAGTTTTAATGGGAGAGACAAATGTGCCTACCTTTAAAAAAAATATTATGCATCCATTATTCATAGAAAATGAATTGTTTTTAAAGGTAGTAATTAGAATTAGTCTTATTCTCTGTGAGATATTTCACAAGTCATTTTAAAATATACATATAGGTTATTTTTCTGTTTTTTTTGTCTAAGAGACAAAAAATTATGTAATAAATATTGGAAACACAAAACTACAGTAGACACTTATTTTTACAAACTTGTATGGACCAATAAAATAATTCTTAAAAATCAAAAGTTTGTAAAATAGAAAAATAAGTGTTAGATTTTAAATTTTGTTTTTCAACCCAATAGTTCTCCTTATAAATAAAATACTACAATTAAAGTTATTAAATGTGCATTATATTAGAAAGACTTTCAAAATAATTCACAATTAAAAATAATTCTTACTTTCATTTAAAATGATAAAATCAGGTTATCCATCATGCATTTATTTTGCAGATGGTAACAGAACTATATCATTTTCTTTGATATGTGAAAGTTCTTTTTCAATACTATTCATTATGTCAAACAGCAGTGGTTTTTTTTCTTTCCTTTTTTTGTTAAAGTTTAAAGACGAGTAACTTAGCTTCAATCAAGAGATAAGGTAAATATTCTTGACTTTCTTCAATTATGGTAGCTTGTTTATTAACACTTGAATAAAAATAACCCAAATATTATTTCATTATAACATCAGTCCAATGATCAGAGTTTGCCTAGAATAGTAATTACATTAGATGATTCTAAGTCATGATCGCTCCCCCTGCACCAAAAGTATCTTACGATATTTGTATTTGAAATATTGATTATTATCTGATGTATGTGCAATAAGAGGATTTAATTAAGCAGGAGAAATTTCTTATCAATTGTTTAAAAAAACAGTTATTTCAATATCTTTAGTGTAATTGCTTATCCACAATTCAATGGATTTACAATTCTTCAGTAAAAATGTTTAACCAAAATATAAAAACTAAAAAACAAATAAAAGTTTTATAAAAATAAGTTCACAGAAGAGGATTTTTTTAAAAGAAAACCTCTTTTGCAAACTTAGTTCCATGCAATTTTTATATGCATTTCATAAACAAAGCAAAAGAGGTCTTCATAAACAATTAAAATATATTGCCTATAGAATGATGTTAGAAATCAGCCACTAGTTTATAAAACTGTAAATGTTTGTAAATTAGAGGTTCATAAGGCTTGAGTGTTTACTATAGTAAGTAAAAAAAATTGATTTTCATGAGACATAAAACGAATGTTATACATAGAAATAATAATAATAAAAATATTTACACTTCGAATGAATGATTTTTTTCCTTTCTCTGGCATACTAGGTTGCAGAAAATTATAGACCATAACTTTCAAGCCATCACATGCAGAAAGAATTTCAGTAGACAATAAAAATTGCATAAATTCATTCAACATGTATCGACGCTTTTCCATCAGTTGTCTTGTTAAGTTATTGAATGGTTTCTTAGCAGGAAAGTTGAATGATGACAGCAAAGGATACTAATAAAATGGATAAGTAAATAAAAATAACATTATCAAAAGCAATGGAAGACACTAAAAATTAACTTAAAGTTTGAATTCTTTCCTTAGTGCATTTTAATTGATTGGTAATATTTATATAACTAAATTTAAATATAAAAGAAAAGCACATTTTTATTATGATAACAGTCAGCAAATTTTAAACCTTATATAATTTTTTTAGTTTGATTTATAGTTAAATGGAATAATAGAAAGCGATCTCATTTTAAAAGAAATATTTCAGCTTAAATTTTCAATCATACTTTTTACCAAACAGATTAAAACACATCGGATAGTGTTGCAATGCTTGCTAGATATTTGCAAGTTGTGGCAAATGTTTTAAATATAATGTAAAAAATAAGTATATTCTTCAAATCCTGATTGGTTTATTTGACACTCAAATCATTAATATTTTCTTTTGCACAGACAGATTAGTTAAATAGAAAAAAAGAGTTTGAAATAGATTCTGGCAACTACAAGTATCTAATATCAAGGTGGGAATAAAAGCTATAAGCTCTTGAATGGACAGCAAGAGCATCAACCATTTAGCAGATAGCTCATCACTTTTCAAATCCTAAAACAAAACAATCAGATTTCTGATTTTGAATGAACACATTTAAATGTTAGAGTTCTGTAGGAGATTAATTAATATACATAAGAATTGTATGAACAATGATTATCTATTTAGAGGACCACTAAATATTAATACAAAGTGGAGAATGGTGAAAAATTACTCAAATATATGAAATTTGTGTCAAACATGTTAAAAGCCTGGGTTATTGCTTGACAAATGCCTTAGATTATTAACTTTGTAACAAACCCAAAAATATATTTATATGTTTTAAAGAACATATCGATAAATTGTAAAATAGAACTCTTTTTATGATTACAGGTTAAGCAGCAACTTGAAAAAAAATTAGGAATCACAAAATTTTTATATTACTTATCAATTAATTGTAGACATAATTTCAAAATATATAAAAAAACTAAATTTTAAAAGCCTATAAAGTAAAAATAAAAAAAATATAAAAATGATTTAATCAACGTGAAAACAAGCATCATTTTTGTTAATAAATAGAAAAACATTATGTATCTTTAAGTAGATTAAAGTAAACAATGTGTCAGATACAACAAACAAATGTTATCATGGAAAATATGACATACAACAGGAAACTGAATTCAAAACATACAATATGCTAAGATAATGCTTTGTATCTTATGGCCATGAATGATTCAAGCCAACCAAGATATAGTGTTGTACATTACAATATAAAGCTTCTCAATTTTGAGTAAAAAGAAAAGACAACCGTGAGAACTCAACAAGAATTTATTAGATGAACATTCAACAAAGCCAATAATTTTAACACAGAAAACAAATATATGCAATAAATGAACAAATATTATCATTTCATCAGCAAATTTTGATAACAATTTTAAATAACATGCACAACAGCTAGAAATTTGAGCAAAGCATTAAGAGTTCAATTAAGGAGCAGATAAATATTATTCAGCATATTTAAACAGGATGTCTACATGATGCTAAAAATGTCTACTGGCTACTTTGTTTCATTATTGCCATAGATTGCATTACAAAAATGCTTAGGACAGCTTATGAAACCAATAAACAAATTTTTATATAAATTAAGAAACATACATCTTAATTTAGTTTAAAGATTTCACATTTAAAATATTTCTTCAAATGTTACAATACTAAAAAAGAATATGTTATTCTAAAAGAATGTGTCTAAAAGAATATGTTATTCTAAAAGAATGTGAAACAATTATCTCTCAATCTGTCTCATTAAGTGAACTTAGAACTTAAATAAAATTTTTTTGAATGATTTGATTTTTAACTCCACATACTATTTAAATAAACAAACTGGAAACTAATATACAAGTAAGCTTGTAAGAATATACAGAAAAAGCAAAAAGATATTAATGTATTTAGAACTGAATATTTTAATAGTAAAATTTGTAATATTTTAGCAAAAAATTTGACACATTTCATTATTTAAAAAAATACAAATTACGCTTAAATTTAATTGCAGATGTTTAAAATAAGAAATTATTAATTTCTATTAAATGAATAAATTTTCTAATATCGAAAAATAAATAATGTACAACCTACAGCATACAAAACATAATTCATTATTTTGTATATAAAATATAATATTCTATGCATTTAATTTCATGTATAAAGATATATACTTTTTCAATTAGAGTTTCATGGAAATCATAGAATTCACTGTATCGTCGGACTACAAACCACTTTTCTTCTGAGCCATCAACTGCAAAATGAGTTACAGCAATAGCATAAACAGCAAATGTTCTTCCAGCATGATGGGTAATGCCTACATAAATAAAAATAGTTAAAATATCAATTGTTGAATTCTCCAAATTAATTCAGTAATATTTTTTATATGAAATTTGAATAACACTGACTTACGAAGATTTTTTGAAGAAAGGTTATTTTTTATGTTATAAGATCAGTGTTAAGTAAAATAAGTAAAGATAATAAGTAAATTAAGTAAAAAATATATGTATAGACATGGCTATAAGAATAACAGAGTAGAAATCAAGAACAACTGACATCAAATTATGTTTTAAATTCTTCTTAAACTTCTTTAATGACCAAGCTTAATTTGAATTTAATAAATTGACTGTGGGAAGAATTTACCTTGAAATTTAAAGAACAGTGTGATAAAATAATCAACATAAAATATCAAACTACAAATTAAGTTATAAAAATAAAAGCATTCAAATGAAATATTAATATGATGCATAAAAAGATGTACAAAAATTACATTCATCATGTGTTTTATATAAGAGAGAAAAAATATTAGCATAAAGTAAATGCATTTAAATTACAGCAATAAAAATCTGCAGTACCATTTATGCAAAAAGAACAGATATTAAATTAAATTTAAAATTCTTTATTACTTTATGAATATTAAATTTAAAAAAAGAAACTGATAGTAAATAAAATTATTTTAAAATTAAGAAATATTATAAATAAATGAAAAATAAAAGTTAATTTTTATGATTAAATAAATTACTTAGTCATAAAAATAAAGTATAATAATAATATTTTTTTAAAAAAAAGAATAGTCAATTAAATGAATTAAATGATACATAAAAAAATTCATTTTGCTAATTATAAATTAAATCTAAAATGAATGCTTTATTTCTATATTATTATAAGTGACATTAAGAAGGTAAATATATTTTATAATATTAAAACTATTGCAAATTTAACTGTAGAAGTTATATTTCACATTTTAAAATACTAATATAATAAAAATTTGGAAAATATTTTCACAGTGAATTGAGAAGCTTCTGAATTTAAAATTACCGTTATTTTACATTTAGCTTGATTAAGAAAAAATGCTTTATTCATACACACGCATGTTTATTGTTGTAAATGCAGAATTTTTTTAAAACATCAAAAACAACTTACAAAAAAATATTTACTAAAAAATATATGCTCACATATTTACCAGTGCTGTGTACTTCTGCTATTAATAAACCAATTTCTTTCACACCATCTGACAATGGACCAGAAGACATTTCTGGAAATTCATATTCAGATGGCGAAATTTCAACATTTAAAAGTTCATTCAGCATCTCTTCATCTGTAGGGACGACTGTATCACAATTAAACTGTAATTTTTAAAATGTTTCATTGAGACATGAAATTAACATAAATATCATGCAAGAACATTTAAAACATGTCAATTTGTATCATAAAGCTAACAGTATTAAGATATTTGTCTTTAAAATGCAATATTACACTTTTTACAGTATGTTAGAATATACTTTTTGTATTGATAAACATGCAAACTGTTGGTTATCAAAATAATAGTAACACCTTACATTTCTATCAAAAGCATATGTCAGACTTCAGACTTCGAAAGTGGCCAACAAGCTGAAGTAACTGTCGTTGAAATATCATAGCTTTAAACTTTTATACTATATGACATTGCATCATGTTATGATAGCATATATGAATTAAAACACTATCACTGAGACAACAGCATGACAAAACATAAGCTGCACAAAGCAAAATTTTAGACAGTAACAAGAAAATCTTATTAAAAGAAACTAAAGAATATTCAAGTGGAGTGAAATATCTAAAGAGGAAACAATTGCAGCCAAAGTGACTTCAGAGCTCAATTAACAACAGATTTCTTTAAAGTTGATAGTTAGCATTATGATGAACCTTCATAAGGAGACATTTAGGTTAAAAATGCAATTCTAAAGCCACTTATTGATAGCAAAACAAACCCATTACAGACTGAAACTTTTCTTTACGGCAAAATTCTAATGCTTGTTTTCTGACTGTCAGGTTTAATAATATGTATTAGTCATGCACACTGGTGTTGTGGTTCCTTTCAGGCTGAATCCTAACCCTGAAAGAAAGGGTTTATGGAAAATACAGAGAATTTTTAGCAAACCAATTCTATTCGATGATACAATCTTTGTTTCTCACATTTAAACTTAAAACTACTACAAATAAACTCTTTCAGAAATGAATAAGAATTTAATTAGAGACAGTAAGAATAAAATACAATTAAGAATTAACTTAAACTATTTTTTAGTGATAATATATAAAAAAAAAAATGTTTTCATATTTTCATTTTATATAGATGTCATCATTATTTGTATTTTCAATACTGCTGACATAATACAACAGCAGAGACAGAAATTACTAAAATTTTAAATATCCAACATTTATCTCGGATATATAATAAATTCATCCATTTCTTGAAGTTATAATATTTCTGAAGAATATTGACATTATACCATTATGAAAACTTCATTATATAATAAAATATATTAATAATCCAAAATCAAAAGAAGAAATATTGATATTTATTTTACTATACCACACACTAGAATATTGAATATCCAACAGTTTGAAATGAATTTCAAAACTGTAAAAAATTTTCAGTAGTATTTATTCTATGAAAGATATATTATTTCATGTTTCTTTAAGTTAAAATTAAAACAGACATCAGGCAATTGACTTCAAACTCAAGCAATATTTCCATTCTTGAACATCCATAATTAACGTACAATATAAAAGAAGCATTTATAAAATAACAATATTCATTAGTAACAATATAATAAAAGCAGGTTTCAAAATAGTGTTTTTAACAGTATAGAGGCTGAATAATTATTGACCTTTACTCCTCACATTCAGTTTTTATTTTTATCCAAATTAACCTTCAACACAAAACCAAAGTCATAAATTTATTATATATTACATTAAGTAAAATATATAAGTTAACTGTTAAAACAAATTCTACAATGTGTAAGGATTAAAAACAATTTGTAACTATCCAAATTCTTTTAAAACATTAAAATTTTAATAAAAAATTAATTAAAATTTTCTTAGTAAAGGAAATACCTTTTCTTCTTCCTCAGACTTTGAAGATGACAAGCTATCTGAAAATAATTATATTTTTAAGTACAATTCATTTTGTTTATAAAAGACTTATAAATAGACTAGATAATTAAATTCTTTTCTTCAATAAGGAAATCTAAATATCAATATTTTGAATGAAATAAACTGATTATTAAAAAAAAAATATCTACTATTTTAACCAAAAATTAACATTCAAATAATATTATGAAAACTAGCAAATAAAGTTTTTATTTTTAATCCATTGAATTTTAAATAACTCACCTACATCTCCACTTGAATTTAAATCATGCAATAAATCCAATTCAGCAAGCAGTTTTATATAAAGTGTAGAATCCTTGAATCCTGAGAGATAAAACTCAGTTTCTAATGTTTCATATACCTATATGTAAATTTATTACCTTAATTATGTATGAAGTGGACAAGCACAATATTACTAAAATAAATTTACTACAGTCAAATTTTATTTGCCGTGAAAAAAAAGCCATACTTTGTAGAATTAACTTGAAAATAATCAGAGGAATTCCAGCAGTCAGTCTGAATAAGTATACTGTTATTCTATCTATTTTATAGTTAACTATATCTGTAATTATACATATTATATTTTTCAATATTTTTAAATGATACAGATTTTTGGAAAAACTAATGTTGATATTTATTATTCAAATTATAAGAAAAATTAAATATTTTATCAGCATTTATAATAGAAAATTGTCTAATTTAACACTCAGAACTTTTTAGTCACGACATTAATTACTTGAATATTGCATAAAATAATGAATATTTTTAGAATTTTAAATTTGTTTAAATTCTTATCAACTAATTCATTATTTAATGGATTATTCAATAAGCAAAAAAGTTTTTTCATTTTACATAAACTAATTCATCCATATTAGAAATAGAGGTTCTAAATATGAATATTTCATATCAGATACAATAGATAACTTTCTAGCATTAATATTAAAATCAATTTTCAATTAAAAAAAAAAAAAAAAACTAAGTTTTTTTCTAGCACAATATTTTGCTTACACCTCGGTTTTATAACTTTACTTATATTTAGAAGTAATAATAATAAAAAAAAAACGTTAGTAGTTTTCAATTTACTGAAAATTTAAATAAATATTTTTTTCAAACAAAAAATTTACAAATTTAAAAGGGCCTTGGAAAAATTCTAAAATTTTAAGAGTTATATGAACCTTGATGAATGAATGACTATCATGACTTAATAAAAAATGATCAGAATTTATACAAATATTGCAATTAATAGCAATTTTACTCCTCATTGCATTCAATTAAGAATATATATCACAATTATATAAAATACAATTTTATATAATATACAATTATATAAAATACAATTTTATATAAATGTGAATTTTAGACAACTTTCTTCAGATGATTTTAATACATGAAGACAGTTTTACCAGTAATTAATTTCGAAAATGAAGAATTGTAAACCAGGAAAATATTTCAGCTTATCATAGAAAAAGATTGTAACAGTGATTAGACTAAAAAAGACTGAAGGCACAGTCAACACTATGTACAATAGTATACAGTTTTAATATTTGATCCACAAACAGCTTTAAAATTTTTTGAATAATTTCTAATGATTTTTCTGTAGGAATTTTGAATCAGGCAAACAGCAAGAACTTGCTAATACTTAGTTCAATTAGAGTGAATTGTTCTTAATATAATGGATAAAATTATAAACATTTTAATTTTCTAACAGTAATCTTTGAAGCATTTTATAATAAAAGTAATTTATTAGAGACAGTTAAATTATTTTTTTTTAAAATTACGTCCTTATGTTGGCTCTTTTGAGCATAATAAGTCTTGCTGTCCAATAAAGAAATGAAGTATCCCTAGGAGTGGAGATCGTCTTGAAATGTGAAGAAGTGCTGACTTCCTGGAGGGCAGAACATTTCCAGAGATGCTCGCCATCCATGTCAACATGTTCCCTACATAAAATGTAGTTGGGTGAATCCACAAGCCCTATGTGATATAGATGTTTCTGGAGTAAATCATGCCCAGTAAGTAACCTGAAGAAGGAGACCCTATAGACCTAGGTAGATCTCTGGGAATACATGAGCTCAGCAGGATCCTCAAAGAGGCATTAACTGCATTCTCTTTGTAATAAATTTTTCGCTGGTGATGGATAACCCGTTTTAGAAGGAGTTTGATATTTCTCAGGCCAGTAGGAGTATCTGGAGGGTTTAAAAAAAGCCTCTTTTGCGAGATTGTTTGCTTTTTCCTTATCAGGCAAGCCACAATGGCTAGGGATCCATTGTAAAGTAATTTCCTTTCCCACAGATAGTAAATTGTTAATGATGGTCTTACAGTTAAATTCTATAGATGTAGGTAGGAGAGTATAATTTGCCACTGTATGAATGGCAGCCTGACAGTTAACACGAAGGACAAATTTCAACAATTAAATTATTGGTTGGGTGACTTTAGTGGTGGAAGGTCCAAAGAAAAGATTGAAGCAAAAACAAAAAGCATTAAATAGAAACAGGGATTAATTCTATATTCATGACATGTTGTCTGATTTTTCAGGCTACTTCCAATATTTGAATTATCATTTATATTCAAATATTGGTGTTAATCCATTCAAATTGTATTAAATGAATTCTTAAGAAACATGTCAAAGTAAATATTGTCAAAAAATTAAACTTTTTAGAAATAACAAAATAGTATAAATATACTTAACAGAAATTAATAGCAGATAAACCTATTACTGTTGATATTTTATTCCACATATAATGTTTATCTAAATGATAATTTTACTCATAAATTTTTGAAAGAAATGCATAAAGAAATTAGAAAAAAAAAATGTTTTTACATTAAAATTCTGCATGTAAATAATTTTTACACTTTTGAATAGCATGCAAAATATTTAAATATTAAAATATACAGGAATTATAACTTAAGCATTTTGGTAATAAATTTTGCATATAACTTAAATTTTTTATGCAAAATTGATATTAAAATTCCTTTAGGTTCTTATAATGTGTTATTTAGATCATTTCATGTAAAAGGCTTTGAAATTATTGTGCATAACCATTTTGTAAGAATACATTCCCTTCAAAATTTTCTTAATTTAAATGGAATTTTTCTTGTGAGGATACTGTTTATTTTTTTTTATATTTTATTTGCAGATTATTAGAATTAGTTTAAGAGCACCGATATATTATTTACAACAGAGCAGAATTGGTTTTTGTTACTTAATTTGAAGAAAATTGAAACAAAATATTTTATTAAAAATGATTCAACAGAATAAGAACTAAACATATAAAAATGATTTCTGTAAAAATAAGGTTGTCACACAAATTTCAATGACAGGAATCTCAATTTTACATGCAGTTTCAAAATATTATTTAAAAACTAACCAAAAACGACAAATTATCATTTGAAAACTTTAGAAAAAGAAATTAACAAAAAGTACAGTTAAAAAAAATTTAAAACAAAAAATAATTCAGCAGTAGTATATTAAAATACAAAACATTAAAACAGTGGTTTCCAACCTTTTTATACAGGCATGCCTCTTTAAAAAAAAAAAAAAAAAAAAAAAAAAATTGGTGCGCCCCCTGTGGCAAATAATGCATGGTTTTTAATTAGTGGCAAATAATGCATTGTTTTATGTCTACTTCCTTTTTATATGCAGTTAAAAGTAGATATTGTTTCGCTTGGTTTCGAAATCAAAACTATCAGTCAAAGCTTGCAACGAGTTTCTGTGAAAATTCCCTGTGAACCAATTTTAATGATATTTGGTATACTTACAATATAAGGGTTCGATGACAATGCAATATTATGAAAAATAATTTATTGATATCAGAATGATAAAAAAATATTCTTTACTTTTTAGTGCATTTTATAAAAGACTGTAACTTAATTTTTTTACCAGTTTATTTTCATTTTCCATGATTTTAGCACCTCTAGATCATTGCGATCCGGGCGGCTGTCTGGATCACCCTACCCTGGGGCCAGCCCTGTATATATCAAGGTGGTTATTTATTGCAAGCACTACTAACAAACTAATTCTGTTCATAGAAAACAGAAACAATCAGATACTTCTGTTTACTGAAGTTTGGCGCGAGTAAGCACGAAAATACCCGGGATGTTGCAAGTGCTTATCTTTTGATTCCACGTCCCATCGGTGCTCGGCTCCAAACACAAAAGTGAGATATTTCGTTTCAAGAAGAATATGAATGAGATGTTTTAACACTTGTACCCGAAAAATTCGCGGCGAGGATTGTGGATTATGTATACTGCTGATTCATTTTTTGACACCTATTCGACTTTTTTGGTTCGTATTCGAAAATGATATTTTGGAAACAGCTGCATGCTCCCCTGGGATGGCGCGCCCCACAGGTTGGAAACCACTGGATAAAGGAATGTGAAGAATAAATTATTCAGACAGCTTAATTTATAACCACAGGTAAATAACCATAAGGATAATTTATTTTACTATTTTGAATCAAAATTTTTGTCCTTTTCATTTAAAATATTTACAAAATGTATTATTTTTCTTGAAATGTATACATCTGTTAAATCATCATGACTGTAACTACCTTAAAATACAAAAAGATATTAGAATAACAAACTGTGTGTAAATTTCAGTTTTAATTGATATTAAACTTCTGAATAAATTAGAAATTTATGAAAAATTTAATCAATAAAATTTAGTAAAATATTAAAATGCATCCAAAATTAATTTTTGTCAAAAGGAAACAGGAAAGTTTTATTATAATTATTTGCTTGGATTATTGGGAAAAATAATTTATAGTGTGCTAAAAATATTTAGGTAATAGGATGACAATGCTTGGAATTAACCAAAAGATACTTTTAATAAAGTAGAAGAATCGGAAATAAATTTGGAAAGAACAAGTTACATACAAAAATATTGAAATAAAAATTTTAAAACATGATTTGTGCTACTGAACACATTTTTTTCAATACTGAATTAGATTTAGAAGAAAATAAAATTGAGTCATGTAAAGTTTGGAAATGCTGTCAGTTGAGTAAAGGTTTAACCAGAAGTGAGCAAACTTTTTCGATTGCAAGCAAAAAAAAAAAAAAAAGTTGATGGGCCACGATAATTAAAAAAAAAAATTATAACAATATACAAGTTTTATAACTTAAATATGTTAATGAAATGAGTGAAATTGTGATTTTTCTTATAAGTTTTTTATATTAAAGCTCGAAGTGAGACATACTGATTCTAAGGAACAAAGTTAAATGCTTATCTGCCAATCTACTTCTGAAATGATTCTTTCTGAAGTTCACAGTTGAAAACACTTGTTCACATATATAAGATGAAGTAAATATAGCACTGATTTTCTGGGTTGGCTGGAGCTTTATGCTCCAGTTAAAATACACAGTCTGCTACATGTGAGGTCTTATTCACTTAAATTGGATTTCCATATGTCTGCTCCCCCAGAAAGAGATAACACTTGTTGGCGTCAGTCTACAGCTATAACTAACCAAGAATTCCCACTTTTAACACTTTAACGATTACAGCTGTCTGTGCTTTGCTTTTTCCACTGAGTTCATAAAACAAAAACAGAGAAAGTAATAAGATCATCAGTCCTTTGAAAAAAAAAGAAAGAAAAAATATTTAAATAGAGTAGAAAAGGAAATGAATGTGAAATATATAAATCATAATTTTTTAAAAATTTGTTTGATTGACAAATTAAAATTGTATCCGCAGGCTGCATAAAATCTTCCGGCGGGCCCATCCCTGGTTTAAACTTTCTTGTGAAAAATATATAATCTTAAATGTTTTAAGAAAAAATAGTAACACATTAAAAATTCACAGCAGAAAAAAGTATTTTGAATTTTCTTGTGAAGAATGTATAACAGTATTTATAAGAAAAATCAGTAGTTTATTAAAAAATTCACAAAAATAGTAATTTTTTCTTTATTGAATATTTTACAATTAATATATTTTGTTCTTTAGACTGGATAGATTAGCTAGCTTTAAATTAGATAATAAAAAAAAATATTTAGTAAACAGAGAGGGATACTTTCCATATGATAATTAGTAACAAAATTTTTAACAGTATAACAGTATGAACAAAGATGATACATTGAAATCAATCAAAATACCTTTTCTTGAACTTCATCAAAGCAGCTTTCAGTAATAATGGCTTCAGTCTTTAATCGTGACAGCAATTTCTTTAGTATAATGTCATCTATATTAATTTTTGAAGAGGCCTGAACAAAATACAGTAAATTGGTAAAAGAAAAAAATATGAAAATAATTTACAAAGCATCTTCCAATAGCAGATTTGATTTTCATTGAATATTTTCATTAAATTTATCAGTGGTCTCTCTATTTTAATATAAGGATAATTTTGAAACCACAATTTGTAGAACTATTAAAAATACTAAAAATGAACATAAAAAAAAGAATATAAATGAATACATGACTGTGTTTCGTTAATTTTAACATAATAAAAAATTCAAATGTATGATTACAATACTTCAATGCATAATTGAATGCTTAAATGATAATAAGGCAAAAACTATTCCAAGATTTAAAATATTTAAATATCACTAATCACAGAAATGTTTTAGGTATCAATGGTATGGCACATTAAATTTTTAGATAAAAACTGCATGCAGTAAATTAAACGTATAACATTTTACATAGAAATACATATTAGAAAATCAACTTTAAACATTTGATCTAACATTTTAACAAAGAATTACATATATATCAGTTTACATGATCATTAACAATTTATACTCTAATTTCTTTACAATTTTAGACAGTATGATTTATTTAGAAACAAAAGAACATCAAAAACAACAATAGAAAATTTTAGTTTAAATAATTAGGTGGTAAAATGAATAATTACCAAGATGATAAATTAAATGCTTGAATAAAAAATATATGCTTTTTAAAATTCACCACTTATGAAAGGAACAATTTAATTTTGGTATAATGAACAATTACTTTGATTAATACTAAGTGTTTCTTTTACAAAATAAGAGCTACTAAATATTGCTGAAACGAAACAAACAAATGACTTACATTTGGTCCAAGGTATGATTCATACAGTTGAAGAGCTAAAGTTCTAATTTTTTCAGTATCAGTAAGACCATCATTCTCAACATTCATCATTTTGACTGTTGTTCTAAAACCCTAAAGATAAATAAATAAATAAATAAAAAATTCCTTGATGATAAGAAAAAAAAGTGAATTGTGAAATTTATAATGAAACAAAAAAAATTCTCCAATAAGGAATACAATCAAGTGTCAAATGTCAAATGCAAGATTCAGAACAATTTAATAACTAATTTGTGTAGAAAATACAAGTAATAAAGACAAAAACCATTAGCATAATAATGAAAATAATCACTAGAATTTTATATCAGCTGACTTAAAAATTACAATACATGTATAAAAGATTTTTAAAAATATTTTTTTCATCAATAGTTTTTAAAAATGATCCTTCTAAATCACAAGATAGCATGGTGTGTTTGTTGCTCTGTGACCACGTTTTGAATACAATGTTTAATTTGACACATTCAGAGTTTATAGATTTATAAGTATTCTAAACACCACTTATATAAAGCAAGAATCAAAGTCACAGCTTAATGAACTGAAAACCAAATCATCTGAAAGTTAAAAGTAATAAAGGCCATTATATAGATTTACAGATTTAAAATGAAATTTAATTACATACTTTAGATCATGAGTTCATAAATTTTACAAAAATAGAATAATAACCTGTCAATTGGTTGTACTTTCATATTTATGAAAGTTTGTTAGATTAATTTAAATGTCTGCATAATGTACATAAAAGTCAAATGCTGGCAGAGCTCAGGAATTTATTCACAATTCAGTAATGAACAATGACTACTTAAGAGACAAATTTGCATTAGTAAAATACTTTTGACCAAAAAAAAAAAAAAAAAAAAAAAAAAAAAAAAACAGATTTACAGAGAAGCATATATGTGACACAATGATACCACTTAGTAAAACAACTTGATGAAAAAGTTCAAAAGAATTTCACAGTTGGATTCACAATTATATATATATAAAGGTGAATTGAATTTCACATGTAGATAAAAGCATATTTATTTTATAAATTCTGCTTTTGTGGAAGACATGGTTATGGAAACAATAAGAAATTTGTTTTTATATAATTTTATTTGAATAACAACTTTTTTCTTATTACTGATATGACAATTTACCATTTGATTATGTTACGCACTGAAAGTTACACAGTTATTTGCCTTTCCCTCTTCTGAAAAAATAATCCTAACTGAGCTTAAAACATGCTTAATCATTAAAAAATAGTAAATCAGGACAACTATTGTGTTTCCACTATTGTGGCAATATTACAGTCCCTAAAACAAATGTTTTACATAAGATGGTGAATTTCTTCAAAATACATCATAGCTTTTAATATTTGTTACACTAAAATTAACAAAAATACAAGTGATCAACCTTTTTTTTTTCTGTCTTCTGCTCTAGCTTGATATCACATAGCATAACTTCTGAGAATTTTTACACAATCAAATCTATTGAGAGTGACCTACAATGCTGGAACACTTATTCAAACATTGTAGGTTAGAAATTTGAATTAATTGATATGTTTGTGGGAAAAAACACAAGCTTATTGTATTCTTCTGCACACCAAATTATTTTATAGACAGGGAGGTATAAAGAGAGGTGCTGCATATATATCAAATTTTAGTGGATGATTTCTTAATATGTATTATCTTTTGGAGATTTATCCTAAGCTATTTTAAAAATTAATATTATACATATGTACTAAATGTTATCTGAATTTCACACTATTAGGAAATTTAATGTTTTATACTACTTTTGACAAAACATTTATTTTGGAAATCTAGTACAAAAATGAGTTAAATATTTCAGATCTTAAACAGGTATTTGTAAAGTTAAACTTCTTGAGAAAATTAAGGAAATATTTCTTAAATTATAGTAAATGTTCAATTACAAAATTTAATTTATTTTGTAGTTTTATTAAATATATATGAATAATATAATTGGAACATATATACGAAAAAAAAAATACAAAACAATTGGTACATACTTCAACATTGTGATAAAAAAATACATATCCTTCGGCATCAAGATTCACCAAATATTCTGAAAGGAATATAATATGTAAGAGATAATGTAACTTAAAAATATAATATACATCACACTGAATATTTAAAATTAGAAATTTTTAAGAAGAAAAATTATTTAATCAGTTTCATTGATAAAATAATTTAAAGAAAATGAAATAATCTTTGAATTATTCATATCTAAAGATGAAAAAATTATAGCTACCAAAAGGAATTCCACATTATACTTAAGTTGCTTATAAGTATAACTTATACATTAACAGTTATACAAGAGAAATCCCTTGTTTTACATGAATATAATAAAAAGATTTCTTATCCAAAATTCTTCATATTTTAATTATTTTTTATATTATAAAGAATAGAGGAACTCTTTTTAGAAACATTTATCAAAAGATAAATATAATGTAGTTGTCAAACAAATACATCTTTAAAATTTAAAAAAAAAAAAAAAAAAAAAAAAAAAAACAAGATAATTATTTAAAAATGCAATTAGCAAAGAAAAATTACTTACGTGTAAAATAATGCAAGGCTATGTTATTATTCAGTATCACATCAAAAGGAAGAGAAATAAGTTTCTTTTGTTTTTCTATCATTGGTGAATCAGTTAAATCAAAATCCTTAAAAAAAATTAGATTTAATGTGCAAATATGTTTTATCATTTAAATAATAATGGAAATATAGAATCAATTAAAAAAAACAAGCAAAATAGTTTTTTTTGAAATAAATATAAATTGAAAAATAAGCATATATATAATATATATATATATATATATATAATATATATATATATATATATATATATATATATATATATATATATATATATATATATTAAATTGCATTCATAACTTACTAAATAAAATTCTGCTGAATCACTCTCAGTTAATTTCGAACGGCCCAATATTTTTTCAAGCCTCTGATGAGCAATAGTTTGTACAAATGAAATACTCTTCATGTACCTTTTAATGGCTGGAAAAATTTTGGTATAGTATATAATAAATGCATGCACATATAATGAAATAAACCAATAAAATTCAATTTTAAATTTCAGAAAATAATTTATAAGTATACAAGAACACAAAGGGAAATAATACATAGCTTGTATAAACTATCCTTAATAGTTTAAATGTATTTTCTAACAAATATAATTTTTTTAAGACTAAAAATACATTTAAAAATTGATTTAATTTTTTTATAATCAACAAATATTTGGATTTTAATGACATAAGAAACATTAAGTACAACATTCTTTCTAAAATATAGTTTGACTTAACAGAATTTAATCTTACCATCTTTATCACTAGTATCTTTGGCATTATGCACTTTAAGTTCATGTTTGCAGATTTGGATAAAAGCAGCAAGTTCCTCTTGATTGTCTGTACGCCTCAAAACACTTAACAGTGCTTTGCTTGTAATAAAATGATCTTTACACTGTTAAATAAAAAAAATATATAAATCGGTTTTAAAATAATCAAATACTATTTAACATGTATAAAACACATTTTAACTTAAAATATAATAAATAAATCATATAAAAGATTTATCAATTAATTTCATTTAAGAATACATGATTTTGATTCTTTTCAAAATATTTTTCTTCTTCTGTTTAATTATATCATTAACACATTTATTACAAAAGGACATTTTTGAATTTAATTTAAAATTAAAAAAAATAATTCATGTTTAGTAGCCTTATCATAAGCATAGTGGGTTTTTAATAATAAAAAAGATGAAATAATTGAGATATTGTGCTAGTAAATTTCCTAAATAAATGTCAGCATTTTGATTGATTCAAAAGTATATCATGTCTTCATAGGTTTAAAGTAATGATGTATTTTGATATAATTATATAATAAAAATATTGAAATAGTACAAAAATGTTTTGAAAGCATTAATTTTTTTGAAATCATTATAATTTAAATTAAATGAAATTCAGTTCAAAAATTATTTTTATTCTATAAAACAAGTCTAATTTTTTTATTTTAATAAATAATAAATAACTTACCAAATAAATTATATTTTGATTAATGACATCTGGATCAGAAAATTGAGCCAGCAATGGCTGTAATACTGCTGAAACTAAGACTGCCTGAAAAATAATAAAATTTCAGAATAACATTTACTGGTAATCATTGAAACTCTCCTCTTCAATAATTACAATGCCATTTGGCAAAAATACATTTGTAATTGTAGCTGTGGTTGTATAATTTTATAATTGTTAGGAAAACCAATTTGACTACAAATAATATTGTACTTTTTAACAAAAAATATAAGAAACTAATGATCAAATTTATTTAATGGATATTAATTATTATCATGTTTTATCAAATAAGTATTGAAAATAATATGGCACAAAGAAGGTAAATTAAAATCAGGCTTATCAAATTCAAATAGATTGTAGATCTAAAAAAAATCAAACATTTTATAATTTTTCATTGTATACATACAATACAAAAATATTTAAACAGTATAAAATGACATTCTTATCATTTACACTATTCTATTTGATATTTATGTAACATAAATTTTCTATTCTTACACAAATATAATAAAAGCTAATTTAATAATGGTAGCTTCCAAATTAATAATTAGTTTCAGGCCTAATAACAATTTTGAAAGTAATGAAATAAAAATAAAGCCTAAAAAGGCTTATTACTTTTAACAAAAAGGCTACAATTTTCTTCAATAACTTACACTTAAATAATGGAAGCCATAAATAAAGAAACTCATATTAAAAATTTAATAATAGTGTGCATGTGAAAGAAATACTAATATAAAAATTTGTAATATTGCAAATGCACAAATGTTTTCAAACAAAATATTAAGTATTTGTTCCATTAAAATCTACATACAGTTTAGGGTTAATACTAATTCTACACCATTGTATTTAATTGTTTTAACAAATAATCTGACATGCTAGCAGCAAGCGAAATTATTTTTAAGTTCATTTTTTGAGTTGTTATAAGGAAAAACAAAATAAATAAACAAAATAAATATCGTCAATAAAATGAAACTTTTTAACAAATAAAAATATCTTTTCATCTTCAGTTTACATTCAGGTACATTACAAATATACATGCTAACAATTTTTAAATAAATTTTATTTTCAATTTTCTTCGATTTTTTTTTTAGTAAACTTTATTGCAAATTTTCTGATTTTAATAGAATTTACTCATTTTAGAGTAGCATTTTACTCTGCATATGAATACCATATTAAAAGAAATAATTAAAAAAAACATTAATGGTAACAAAAAATTATTTTATTTAGCTTGATGTAAAAACAAGGTATTTCTACAATCAAGATCGTTCAAATTATAGCCAAGACATAAAAAATTAACTTTACCCTTAAAAATTGCTTCAATACTTTGTTGTTGAAATCCTCTGGTGAAAGTAATAAATACAAAAGGACATCACAAATACTTTGGAGGTATTCTAAAATAATTTTAAATTAATAAAATAATATGATACAGTTAAAATATATATAATTAATAAAATATACAACATACATTAAGGGATATTTAAATAAAAAGTAAACGTGGAAGGAACACAAAATTTAACACTCATATTGTTATATAACAATTTTTTGTATAATCAGGATAACACTTTTATTTCTTAAAACATTAAAACAGGCAGAATTTTGCAATTGCTTTTTTATAACTTCTGCATTTTCGAATAAAAAGAATACAAATCTATTTTTATACTTAAAAGGCAAATGTTATGAATACCTTTACATATATGATGAAAGTCTTACATTCCAAAGCAAAGAAAAATAAATCCAGGAAACATTTTTTAAATTCTAGAATATCTATGACATTCTTTCAGTTTATGACTGTTATATATTATATATTGCAATCATTTATGAATATATTTAACAGCATTGATTTTAGTTAAGTCTCTGAAAGAACATAATTTTAAACGTGATAAAAGTTATAGAAAACAGATAAGCTCAACAAGGAAATAGATAATTTATACATTAACCTTTTCGTCCTGGCAGTACAACTGTTGTACCACGTAAGTGAGTGTCTCAGAGGACGGCTGTGGTACAACAGTTGTACCATGGATTTTTTCCCCCTTTCAAGCGCCTGACTTTTTTCCGCTCAAGTTTCTTCGGGCAGTTGAGTGCGATTTAATTGCTGATCTTTTGTGTGTGAAAGTCAAAAAAATTGGGGACTTGTTTGTGTGGAGAATTTTGGCGAAAAACGATTTTATTGGCTCCTCTTTTTAAAAAGGAAGCATTTTCATCCTGACTTTGGCAAATTTTTTCATTACAATCAGCTACTTTTTTCGTCGCTAGAAAACATATTTTAATGGCTTCACCTCGTAAAGGATCGACTGATGAAGAAATTAAAAATTTATTGGAAAAATTAGAAGAAGAAAATTTTGCAGACAGTGATTCTGATTGCTGTGATGAATCTGAATGCAAGGATATTAGTTTTTTTAATGGCAATAATCATGCAAATTCCTCTGTATCATTTGATTTTGATTGGTGTAAGGCTAAAGCAGATGATAAGCCTATCATTTTTAAATTTAAGGGGATTACGGTATTTCTGAGCGAATAAAGGATTTAGTTGAGGAGCACAAATTTATTTATTTATTTTTTTCAGAAGAAATTTTAAACTATATTGCAGATGAAACAAATAGATATGCTTCCCAAATATTAGAGTTACATCCGGAAAGTAATAAAAGAAAACATGGGACAAAGTGGACTGATATTGATGTAGAAGAATTAAAAAAATTCATAGGACCTATTCTTTTAATGGGCCATATAGATAAAGATAACATCAAAGATTATTGGTCGACAGATGAATTGATTGAAACTCCTGTTTTTAGAAAAAATATGTCCCACGATAAATTTTAAATGTATTGATATTTTTACATTTTACAGACAATAAGAAAAAACCAAAACTAGATGAAGAATACGACAAATTATAGAAATTAAGAAAGATTCTTGATTTTTTTTAAATAAATCTTTTAAGGAGCACTATCATCCGTTTGAAGAACTTGCAGTTTATGAAGTCATTATAAAATTCAAAGGAAGAGAGATATTCAAGCAATATATTCCTATTTCACACACACACACCATACAGAACTACACATATAAAGAATTTTTTTATTTTTAATTGTATTAATGATTTTTCTTTAATTACCAATTTCATATTTATGAGAGTCTGAGATTCTATATATTGTAATTTAGGATTTTTAACTACCAGTAAATTGGTATGCTGGCTTCTGCATTTGTCAACTATTTCTAAATTACATAATAAAACCTGAAAAATTAGCATTTGTGTCCTTACATTTTTGACAATTATAATCC
Source organism: Latrodectus elegans (assembly GCA_030067965.1). Lineage (NCBI taxonomy): Eukaryota > Metazoa > Arthropoda > Arachnida > Araneae > Theridiidae > Latrodectus > Latrodectus elegans. Next base: position 27,001,841 of record CM057812.1, read on the forward strand.
CTATAAACAGGACTATTCTTGGTCTAACCCTGACCGAAATTGCTGGTTTTGAGGTTGATATTTTAAAAGTTAAAATAAGAAAATATTATAAAGTAATGTTAAAAGTATCTCATTATAATTTACTCATGAGAAAGTATGTGTTAGGAAATTCCCAATTCAAAGATTTAATAGTCTTCGAAACATTTTCATTAAGAAACGGTATTCATGTAATATAAGAGCTATTTTCACGTTCTAGATTTTTAGATGGACTAATGAAATAAATTTTTTACAAAGAAATAGTTTTGATTTAGTGTTAGAAATATGCTCTTCAAGATGAAATATATTTTATTCATTAGTCCAATTCACTATTGAATAAAGAGTACTAAATGTCACATTTTTCTTATGTACACGAATATCGGAATCGATGCTAGACATGTTTCTTGGTTTTTTTCCTTTCGACGTACTGTTTATGGAAAATATTCCAGTAGCACATTGTATATTTTAATCTCACAAAAAAAACATGTAGGTAAAAATAAAAGAAATATAAAAATGAAAATACATTCAATCATAAATTGAGATGTGGTAGATATTTAAAAAAAAAGTTGCCTTTTAGTTGTGTCAGTCTTTCTTCTACTTAATTTTATAATTTCTGTATAAAATCAAACTAATCACAGTTTTGGTTTTTAAAAATAAATTAATAAGCATAGTTTTATAAAAACTAAAAATACAGAAGATAAGAATTTATTCCCAATATAAAGCTAATTCTTTCTTGTTAATATTCTGATAAGAATTTTATAAAAATATTTTCTGAGACTAATACGAGAATATTTTGGAATGTATTATTTTTGAATGAACATTTTCAAGTTCTCAGTCATTGAGAAATGAACTGAATATTACTATTTATTGTATGACAAATGTAATATTATTAAACAATCAACTTGAATGCTACATATAAAGGAGAAACTCAAGATTCGTCTGGCTACCTTCATTGTGCAAAATATTTCATACTTAGTTGCAGAAACATGCAGAAAGAAAAATTCCATTTTTAAGCTTTTTTCCTTAAAATGAAGGATATAAAAGCATATATTTTAATCCTTTCAATATAGAAATTTGTTATAAATAGAAATACTTAAATCAAATGAAAACTGAAACCATTTCTGTATTTAACACACAGATTACTTTTAATCTTTTTCAAATGCAACTTCAGCAATTTGCTTGTACTTACTCATAAAAGGAAATATTTGTTCAAAATATTTTTATTTATTTATTTACATATTTTAATATTAGACAGGCTGCTTTTAGGAATATTTTTGAAATATTCAGTTAGTTTATTGTTCATCAATTTTTATTATAACCAATTGCAAATTCATTACTTTAAAGAAGTTTGTAATTATTTTAAATAATTATTTCATAAAATTCTCTGTAATAAATTAATATATGCCATATTCTTTTTAAAACAGACTAAATTTGTTTAACAAATGCATGTATATAATCTTCAAATTCTTATAACATTTCTTAATGTGGTATATAAAACAACGATTGGAAAAAAATCGATAGCTTGTCGATAAGTACAGTATTTATGGTAAACGCATTTACATTTTCATTAGAATTACAGCAGACCTAGCGCAGCGTATCTCTCTCAAAAGTTAAAAGTTTCGTCATGGTGAAACCTGGGGCACTTAAATGGGAGAAAAATGACTCTCTCCTTTCGGTCAAGGGGGTAGGAAATGTCATCTTTCGCGACATCCTAGGAGCAGTTTTTTGAAACGATGATGCCGTACTCAAAAGGTTAATACTTTCAGGAAGGCACATTTTCCCTAAAAAACTCCCACAGGACCAAAAAGAACAATCCTACAAGATCAGAGTTTCAAGCCGTATTATCATAATCTTTTGATATCAATTTAAAATGATCACATAAGCTGTAATACATTTAAAACCCAGCATTCAATAAATTTCCCTTTGTTTTACTTGAAAATTTATAAAATAAAGTGCTTATCTTGATAAATAGTTTTAGAAAGAGCTATTCAAATTTTTCCAAAGTTTTAAGTGACAAAATATATAAACTTCCAAACTATAAATAAAATTTTAAAATAGAACAAATAATAAAATTTAAAATGAAGATGAATATGGAAAATATAAAAACACAAAAAAGAATATGTATAAAATATGTTTTACTGTGTTTATAGATCAGAATTGAAAGAAATAATTTTTAGCTTTTAAAAAAATCAATGCTCTACTTTCATTTAGATAAATTGGCTCATAATCATGCAGGTATGTTTATCTTTTAATAAATAATATTAGTAATTGTTATGATATCAAGAATCATAATTCTTTTATCAATCTGTGAGGTCAGTAATATAAAATGAAATTTTTTTCATTTCCAAGTAATTTTGGATGAATTAAATAATAGATAACTGTATAAAGATATAAATATTCAAAATTCATATAAATTCAGGACCAAATAATAAAGATATTAAATCAGGACAAATTTCATGTTCATTACTATGAAGTAAAATTTTAGACAGTAATTAAAAATGCTTATCAATTTTATGCATTTTTGTGATTTTGAAATTTAAAAGAGCTTTATATAAATTTTAAAGAGCTTAGCCATACATTAAAACAAAACTATTAATAGTAACAAAAATCATATTTTCCCTTGTAAAAATTTTTTTAAGTTATAAAAATTAATGTCATTTAAATAATGCCAAAAATTATGGTATCATTTTCTGAATATTAAAAAGATTTTAAAGCAAAATCAAATGTGAAATGTTTAACATCAATGGTTCTCAAAACAATGCAAATTGTAGCCTGGTTTTTGTAATTTTTATTTCAAAGCATATTTGGCATATTCTAATTTTAAGGAGCTTTTTAAATTTGATCGTTATTTAAAAGTTGAAATAACTAAATATTAAGAAGCATGGTAATCTTTTCTTTTACTTGATAATGTAAGATTTGTAGCAATTGAAAGATTCTTTTTAGCAATAATTATCTAAAAATTAAACTTAACACAATGGATGTATTACTTCTTTTAAGATATAGGATTTCAAGATAACAAACACTCATTTATAAAATAAATTAACCACCTTGAAGTACATGAAATCTACAAGTGTTACCATATAAATTCACATAATTTTGTTATAATACTAATCATTTTTTAGTGAAATAAAAAAAAATTATTTTGTTTTAAATTCATTCATGTTTCAGTAAAAAATTCCATTATAATAAAGATTAAGATTAAATGAGTTCGCCAAAATATTTCTATAACTGAATTTGTTGCACATAAAAAAAATTGATCAGATTATGCACTTAAGAATCAACACATAATAATGTTACTATATTAGCATGTTTATAACTATAAATTAAGAATTTGTTACTGTAAAAATTTTTTATCCTGTAATTCTTAACATGAGAAAAATTTAAAACTAAAAGTATTGATAAGAAAAGTAACATTTGCAACAAAACCTGTTTCATGCTCAAGGTTACAGCATACATCTTCCCTGCAGATATTAGTATCCTGATCAGACTCTTTTTGAAAAAATATTGTTTCAATACTAGGGTGATTATCAGGATCTACAGTAAAAAGTGTTAAAAAGTAAGATAAAAAATTAATAATAATATAAATAAATAAATTAATAAATGAATATTAACTTTCTCTCTGTTTCCTACGGAAAGCAGCTTCAGCATGTCGAAACAATCGTAAATGGGAAGTAAAATCTTCAACAGCTTTTTGTGTGAAGAAAGAAATCCAATTAACTTCTTTTGCACTGAAATTACAGCACTTTTAAATAGTATAAATAATTATTTTTAAATATTTTTTAAATTAAAATAATAGTATAAATAATTATTTTTTTAAACAAAAAAATACTGCAATTAAATACTCTGATAAAATTCTTGATTTTAAGCTACATAACAAACAAAGCAAAATTAATTTAAATAAAAATTAGAAAAATCTTTCTGCTATAACAGTATGATGAATAAATATTGAAGAAGGTTTTATTATTATTATTATTTATTATTAAGTATTATTTTTGATTGTTAGTGTTAGTGGTGCATTCATTTAGATGTTAAAGACAGAATATCAACTTCCTTGTACAATCAAATTAGAAAAAATAAATTCACTTTTTAAATTTATCAGTATATTTTTTATATTTAATGCAGATATCTAAATTACTTTAACAGATTATACATATTTATAAATACATCAAACTAATAATTAAAAAAATATTTGTATTTTTAAATATATTTAAAACTTTATTTAACGTGTAGAAAATTTATTCCTATTCCTTGCAAAACAGTTAAAAAATCTAAAAAATTTTTTTTCCAAAACAAAAACATTAGACTAACAAATGTAAAATAACATTGTTTTTAAATTTAAAATGCCTGTGAAATCAAAATAATTTTAATATCAATATGAATATAATTCATGACTTTAAGCCAATGAACTAAATTATAGTATATTCAGCAATTTTATAATGTTCTTTAAATTAATACATACTTTCTATACACATTTCCAATAAAAAATGCCACAATATAATTATTTACACACATATTTAATTTTTAATAACTGCATTTATTATCATATATACAAGCATTTAAATTTATAACAATGCAGTTACCTTTCTGAGAAGTTATTGATCAAATTCTTACAGATTTCATGGAAACCTGTAATGAAATCACCATCTGTAGAAACTTCTTGATACCAGGATTGTATAAAATCCCTAACAATGTATGACAGAATCTGAAACAAGACATTTTTGAATTTTATAATTCACACAAAAATTCAGCATAAAATTTTACAAAAAATTTCTAACTAAATCACATTTTTGGAAACTTTTTCAATGTTACAATAGTGGACAAAAAAGCTTGTACATTGAAAGATTTAAATATCTTTTTGTGTTAGTTATTGATATATTTAACTCAGAAGCTTAAACAAAATACAAATAACTTTCTAAAGAGTTACACTTTTAAAATCACAAGCAAATTATTGGCATTAAAATACTAGACAAAACTAGTACTTTTTTTCTCCTTACTAATCTCTCTGATCTGAAATCAGATCAGAACCATGAGGTTACCTGCTTTTAATTTCAACACAGCCAAACCGGGATCTTTTAAGAGATTTTCACAAAGTAGACCAGCCTCTAAGTTGACATCTAAAAGATGTTTAGGACTGGCCTCTTCAATATGGAATTTACAGCAAACTCGGAAGGTCTTGGCACCATTGGAAAATCAAAAGGTTTTTAAATGTCCAGTGCACAGTTGGGCCAAAGCAGTTTGGTCTCTTCTGTCACCAATGAAGCTATTCTATGTACCAGGACCATTACTTATATACAATGGGTGTTTTGGTAGATGCCCCCAAGAGATGTTTATTGAAGCCTTGCTTAATGAGTACTGCTCAAGGTAGGTTAATGGAACCTCCACAGTAAGTGGCATGGAAGTTCCCTCTTTTGAAAATCCATCTACCATTTCATTGTATTTTAAAGTGACATGGGATGGCATCCATTGAAGATGTAGACTAGAAGATGAGGAGAGGGTCTCGAGATTCTCAATAATTCCAATCCCTTTCCGTTCTATTATCAGTGTCCAACTTTTTAGATATTAGATGGCGCTTTGGCTGTCCAAAAGTATCCAAATCTTGCCCAATAAATGTCATTCAGAAACGAAGTCTAGAGCCATACTTTAGAAATTAGCAGTTTTGGAAATTATCAAACAATAATAAACAATCTAGGTTAATTTTGAATGCCTTTTAAGATTGGTACGTTTGCAGCTCAATTGTACACAAGAGTTAATTAGAATAGAGTTGAGATTAAAAATTTATTCAAAATCATTATAAATATAAGAGCCTGAGGTATAGGAATTGAATGCACAATACAATAGTTGATAGGCTGTACATTATGAGATGATAAATGACTGTATCAGTGGCATGATAATAATTTTAAGGTGGTAGGTTCCAGATATAATTCAAGACACTGTTGAACAAGAGGCTTATATTGTATTCCTTCCTTCTCTATGCATGTTTGTCAGAGTGGATACTTGGAAGCTATCTCTTTTGTGGCACGTACATATGGCTCCTGATCGATTAAAGAAATTACTGGAAGGCAACATGCAATAAATACTTTACAAAAGTCTTTGGTTATATGGCTATCTACTCAAATTTAACAAAGATCATTCACCGTGGTTTAAGAGAAGTACAATTTTCGGAGAAGAAATTCTAGAGTTCAAACACAGCAGCCACTGCTGTACAAAGAAATGGACTGTGCATTTCTACTTTTTGCATGTGTCTGTTGTTATTGGTACTGGACTGCTTTATTTCTTGTAACAATTGATTAGTAACCATGAATGATTATTTACAAGGCAGACAAGGATGTTCAACTACCTTATTTTCAACTGCTAAGATATTTGCTATACAATTTTAAAAAACAAATAAAGAATTTTCTAAATTATAATAAGCAAAAATTTGAGATTTGTTGTAGCAAACTGTAAGCTAGAGATAGAAATAAAAAACTATCTAGATTACTGGGTCATATACATAATCTCACTATAGGTATTGACTAATAACAGATAAAATTCTTAAACATATTGGTAGTATGACAATAGATTCCAAAATAAATGGATTTGCTTTGTGTGTGGTAATCCTCTTTTATTAACTATGAAAAATAGATACTACTATTCTTCCTTTCAACCCATTAGTAAGGAGAGAAATAGAGCCTGACAATTCATGGGAGCGCCAAGTGATGGCAGAATGGTTAGCGTTCCTGACTTCGAGGTTGTGGGTTTCAGCTTTAAATCCCAGTTCAAGCATGGATGTTTGTTTCTCTCTGTCCTTTTTCTGAGATAATATATGAATATACATATACATATATGAATATACATATACATATCATTTCCCTCAACATTGGCCGAACTCAAAGATTCCATCTGTCGTGAGGTTTCTGCAATTCATTCCGACATATTGCATTCAGATGTAACGGGCGTTGCGAGTCGCCTTAGTTGTGTCGTACAATGTACTGGAGGTCATATTGAACAACTGTTATTATCAGAATAAATGCATGGAGCGTACTGTTGTCCTTTTCATTGTGTTTCGAACAGTCAGCGCTATCTATAGGCAACTTTTTAACTAAAACTTTTTTTGCTGCAAAAAAAAAAAAAAAAAAAAAAAAAAAAAATCGGACTACCTTGTGAGCCCTTTCTTGCAAACCGCACTTCTTTATCTTACTTTCTTCTTTTTTTATGAATTTTTTTTTATGGCCCATACTATAAATGGGTTTATGGTGGTATAACATGGGTAATGCTACTTGCCTCTGTGATTTATTTCATAGATACCCACAGGATAATAATAAATGAGTAGCTGTTTCCACCCTTGTTGTGATAAAGGTTAGTCACCCAAGTTATTCAAACCTAACTGTCATTTAAAAAAAAATAATAATAAAACTTTATGGGAGTGGAGGCACTGATTAGTTGGAAATTCATATTCTAATATGTTTTCCACACAAAGTTAAGATGGTGTTAGCTTTAGCAAAATATAGATGGGAGTTGGTAAAGAGAAGTTCAGATGGTTTCCAGCCACTTAAGAGTGTGAACTCAGTATCATGAGAATTCAGTGATATTAATAAATTTATTTCTCCTAAAATTAATTCTTAATTTTGAACATTAACATACTATTGACAGTCAAACACTAGAGTTTTTATTTTATTTTCTGTGCACAATTAATTTGATTCACATTTAGAAATAGATAAAAATTCATAAAACTTTATATCTCATGTAAGAATTAAATCTATGAAGTGTTGGATTAAACAGCAGAGCGACAGGGAAGAATATGTGATAGTATAGTAATTGGCAATGGAATTATAAATATATTGTTTTTAGTACAAGTTGAAAAGTTTTTATAAAAATATTATTTATCATTCTTGATATTTTTAATTTTTATTAAAGATTTTTCTTATTTTAATAATTTTTTCTAATACTTAGTATTACAATATTTACAAAATAAAAAACAAAACAAAACAAAAACATTTATAGATATTTACAGTAGTTTACAACACTAGTATGCTGCTACTTATATCAGTACATTAAAAATTTTAACATTTGAAAAAAGCTATTGCCTTAAAACAAGCAGGTAATTTAATGCTTAAAGAAAACTCAAAAAGTAAAATTGGTATCAGAAACGTATTTGCCAATTAGCAATAATATCTTTATAAAAAATGAAATAAGTAAGCTTTTAGAGTTTTCATATGATTTATTTAAAAGAGAGAAAGAAAAAAACATACAATTGACAGATACTAGAACTTTAAAAACTTAATAAAGAAAATGAGCATTACTTCTCTTAAAGGACCATCAATTTCTTTAGAACCAGTCAATCGTTCATCAATCTTTGGAAGCACAGAGGTTTTATTCATCTGTAGGACAACCTTTAAAAAAAATCTTTTTAAATAATAGTAAAAAAAATTATGCTTAAATGATAGTAACATATAAGCAAACATGTTAGCTATATTAACATTTCTTTAAACATGGCAACAAAATTTAATTTACTTAAGAATAGTATTTGTGAAATTCCTTTAGAAAAAGTATTTTCAAATATATAAAGTATAGTTGTAAGATTTGGTTTAATTTATTTGTCACTCCACACTCCTCTTTGGTTTTGGACCAAGACCAATTAAACTGAGACTGAAAATTAAAAATGAATTTAGAATAATTAAAAGCATTAAAAACAGAAATGGAATTTGAACAATGAACTGAAGGCCAGACAACTAATCATTTAGTGACCAGCTTGTTGTACAATTGTAAGACAGAAATGCAATAAAATAAATATTTTGATAGGAACTGCATTTTATACTAGCAATTTGATAATAACATGGATAAAAAATGTTAAATTTATTATTTGTTTTTTATCATTTGCACTTAATATAAAATTTAGTTTAAATAAATTACGACTTATTATGAATTTCAGTAAAATATTTTTTAAACACCTATTCAGTAAATAATTTTTCTAGAACTATGTAATAAATTATCATACTTAAATTTGTGCAAATGAGAGAATTTTCACTAGATCTTACAATCGTTTAATAGGCTTGAATGCCATAGTATTTTTTATGCAAAAATTAATTTGAAAGTAGTTTTACTACGTGTTACCAAAGTTATATAATATTCATAAATTAAAGAACTAATTTTCTTATAACCATGACTGGATTGTTGATTTTTGCAAACATTTAATACATAACATTTTGTATTTAGAATTCAGCATGAATCCTCAAACATTTGATATATTTCTGTAATAATTTTAATCATTAGGAATTTTCTACTAGCTTAAGTGCAATATATAAATGTTTTCAGACAACTGGTATTCCCTAACTTTATTTGTTTCTGACTCAATAGTAATTTTTTTGCACACATAAGCACACATAGTTTGCACACATAACTACAATAGAATCTAAAGTTTAAAGTGGATTCTGAACCATCAAAATTATCCAAACAGAAGTTGAGAACTAAAAATATGAATTACAGAAGTGAGAGGCAGAGTTTTAACTGTTTGATTGTTAATTTAGCACTGCTATTTATGATTTCAAATTAAGGAAAAATGTTAAAAGAAATCTTACACTTCTCCTTAATTTGAGATGAGAAAGGAAAATAATTAACATGAAATAAAAGAATGGGAGAAGTATTTCATGATAAAAATTATTTAGAAAGAAAATATTTGAAGTTTAGTAGTTCCAATATTGTTAAAATATAAATGCTTTTTTAATTCCAATTTATTTTATTTTATCATTATTTTGGACGTCTCAATTTTCACAACAATGTTTCATTGATGTGCATGTTTGAAATTACCAGTAATTTTTTTATGAATGTTGCTTCAATAGCTATTTAAAAAAGATCCAGATTTTATTTTGATGTTTTCATTCTAAAAGCCATTTTTATATTTAGGTACTTTCAATACATAAATAAATTATGAAAGTATATCCAAATGCAAAAGTTTTCTACCTTTTTTATACTTTACATACAACTTTAAAAATCTTTCAATCAACAAATATATGACTTTAATGAAACACTGTTTAAATAGATCTTCAAATTTCCTATTTAAGCTCAAATAGAAAACTTACATAATATTTTTTTAATTATTATAAATCTTATTTTAGCACAATTTTATTTACTATATATATATATAAAAATTTGTTAATTGTTTAGTATATGAAAAACAGGTTTGATACAAAAATATTGGTACATAAGAATCAATTTTTTTTAATGTAAATGACATTTTTTAACATTGTAATAAAATAAAATTATTTTATTTGAATTGACATTATAAGATATATATATATATTTACTAACTATTTCAGATAACTGATTGTGCTAAATACCTCGGTATTCTTTTAGACCCAAGGTTCACCTGGAACAAACTGACCTCAAAGCTGGTGTTAAGTGGGGTGCCACTCAGGATGTTTTGGTCATGACTTTTAACTCTTCCATCCGACCGGTCTTCGATTATGGAGCCGAAATTTTAATAACTGCATCAGATACTGTTTCATCGAAACTCAATGTTGCTCAAAACAGTGCTCTTAGGATTATCACTGGGGGAGCCTTCTCAACTCCAATACCAGCTTTGGAACTTCAGACTGGCCTTGACTGTTTGACGATAGGAGAGTTTTTGCTTCTTTGATTCTTGGTGAAAGGTTAATACGTAGGGATGGTTTTTGGACTAACTACAAACCAAGCAATCTGAGACTAAAAACACAACGAACATTTTTCTCAGAATTCCAAAAAATTTCCAGCTCACTAGACACTCCAAGTAATAGAGTCCTTACAGCCAGACCCCCTGTCTTCCCTGATATGCTGAAATATGCCACCCTTATCTTCGACCTTATCCTTCCTGTCCAGAAGGGAGTCTCCCCCCAGGCAGAACTCAGGGCTGCTGCTCTTGCTACTATTAAGGAGAGATACCCACTCGACAATTGGATGCACATTTATACTGATGGATCAGCTGAGAGAAGAACTGGGAGAGCGGGAGCTGGTGTCTTCTCCAAATTTTTCCAACTCAAAGAGCCTTTGGGAAAAAAACTCTGGCAATTTTGATGCAGAAATGTATGCAATTTACATAGCTCTCCAAAAAATTTTAGATTTCTTGGAAATGAAATTTGTCCTTCTTGCTGACTGTCAGGCTGCCATTCATACAGTGGTAAATTATACTCTCCTACCTACATCTATAGAATTTAACTGTAAGACCATAATTAACACTTTACTGACTGTGGGAAAGGAAATTACTTTACAATGGATCCCTAGCCATTGTGGCTTGCCTGGTAATAAAGAAGCAGACAATCTCGCTAAAGAAACTTTTTTTTTTTTTTTTTTTTTTTTTTTTTTTTAAACCGTCAAGATACTCCTACTGGCTTGAGAAATGTCAAACTCCTTCTAAAACGGGTCATGCATCACCAGCGAAAAATTTATTACAAAGAGAAAGAAGTTGATGCCTCTTGGAGGACCCTGCTGACCTCATGTATCCCCAGATCTACCTAGATCTATAGGGGTCTCCTACTTCAGGTTACTTACTGGGCATGATTTTCTCCAGAAACATCTATATCACATAGGGCTTGTGGATTCACCCAACTACATTTTATGTAGGGAACATGTTGACATGGATGGCGAGCATCTCTGGAAATGTTCTGCCCTTCAGGAAGCCCGCTCTTCTTCACATTTCAAGACGCTCTCCCCTCCTGGAGATATTTCTTTTCTTTATTGGACTGCAAGACTTATTATGCTCGAAAGAGCCAACATAAGCATGCAATTAAAATAAAAAGACATATTTACTCTAATTAAGATTTTTAGTTAAACATCAGTAAAAAGTATATTGCCATATTTTATGAATGCCTTACTAAAGTTGTGATTTTGTCAGTAGAATGATTAAGTCACAGTAAAGGTAACATAAATGAAATAAATACTGAAAATTTGATGCAAAATATGTAAATTTTCTAAGACAATTTTTTTTTAAAATTTATATTAAAATATATTTTGCATAAATAAAAATAATACAGTATTGTACATCAAATGCTAACTAAATGCAACACTTTCCACCCTTGTTTTCTTTTATGGGAGGAAAGAAAAAAGATTATTTTTGTCAACACACAACTGTATTTTTTATTTTCTTTACACAGAATGCCTTTTCTTTTTGTCTTTATAAGTGGAAAATTTATAGCTTTTCCATGCATAATCCAGTTCTTTATTAATATAAAAATATCCAAATCTGCATTTGTAAACAAGGCTGTTCAAGCAAATATATTAAGAATTGATAATTCAATTAAATTTCTTAATAAGGATTTTACAGGTCTATAAAAACAAAAAGAAGTAATTTTTATAAATTAATCAAAAATTTGTAACTGAACAAAAAATAAATCGAGTTTTCAAAATTTAATATAAATTTTTTTAAGTCATTATAAATGCTGTTTCTCTTAAAATTTTTTGTTAAAATAATTTTTAACTCACCTTTGGAATTCCTGGAAATATATCATTAGTTGTTCTACTAATACTGGAAAAAGATTGTTTACAAATTGCAGATTTCATAAGTTTTTTCCCTGAGTAAGTCATGATTAAAATTCTAAGAGATAAAAATATAATTATAATAAACATATTTGTTAATAAAAAATAAATGATTCAAAATCATGCAAAATGATAATGTTAAATTGCACTGTAAGAAATTATAATAATCAGATTTGAAAGAAGAATAAATATTGTGGGAAATTTAAATATAATTAACACAATTTGGCTTAATTCTAGTATACGTAACATGGTGGTTAAGGTGAGATTGGCAACATTTGAGACAGGATAAAATTTGTAACTGGGTTTCACCTATGATTTGGTATGGATGCCAAACTTGTAGATTATTGCACCAGAATGGATTTATTCAGAGATTCTATGATATATTTCAATGTGTGCAGTTGCAATTTTGATTGCAGTTTTAGTAAACTTTGAAACTTATGATTTGTTTTTTTTTCCATGCTTATTTTTAAATGACTATGTGTGAAATTTTAATTATTTTCTTAGAATTTCAGAGTTAATGAGATGTTATAATTTTATTAATGATTTTAAAAATAATTTTATTTTAATTTGGAGCATGAGGGAAGTTGATTAGGTGATGGTTTTACTTTGTAATATTCTATTTAATTTGCCATTTTATATAGTAACATATGTATAGTTTATTAAGCATAATATAGAAATATTTGAGAAATGTTTCTGGTTGAATTGTATTACTAGATTAATTAAAATTAGAATATGTATTTTAAGATGGGTACCAGTGCTGGTTAATCAGAAACTCAAATTTTCATAAAAATGTATGTTTTTACATTAAAGATTCAGATTTAAAGTGCAGTTGTTAATACCTATTTGATTTTCTTTATATATACAGTTTATTTTTAAATTTATTCTTTTGATTAATTAAAATAAAATTAAAAAATTGATTATGATTATATACATGATATTTTATTGACCAATTACAAATAATATTGATTTTTAGGGATTAATGTTTTGTATAATATATAAATTTTGTAAAATATGTGCAATTAAGTTTGTAGGCTTTAGCTTTGCAGTATTTCTTTAGATAAAAATATAATAAAATATTTGAAATTTAAAATAGAATGTGATTGTAACATTCAAAGTTGGAGATTAAATGCAATTCAGAGTTTTGGAAACTATGATTTTATAAAAGCCATATAATTGACTTGGATAGCTATTGGTGACATTTTTGAAAACCACTCTGTAATGTGAAGAATGGCAGAGAAAATTTTATATCACCATTTGCTGGACAACATATTTATTTATTTACAAACATACATTTAATAACAAAAACAATAAAACTAACTCTTGTAGCATTCAGCTCCTACTAAAACTAAGTAATTTCTTGTCACAACATCGCACTGCTATCTCTACTCTAAAGTATGATAATTTCTCTTGAAAGAGATGTAAATCATGCAAAGTGCAATTTGTGGACCGCCAAACTGTCAACATATACTCCAACCTCCAAACATGTTACATGCATTAGGATTTTATTAACAACATAACTTATAATAATATTTTATTATAAGGCTAAAGACTAAAAGCCAATGTGGGCAATAAAATGCACCAAGCTGGTTTACTACATTGGAATGTGTTTGTATGATATAACTTTTGTTTTATGATGTAATGTGACTGTGTACATCTGTGAAATTTGTTTAGTGTGCTTGCAACCTTTGAAGAATTTGATTGATAATATTTGATTAAAATTTAACCTTTAGAAATGGATGATTTAATGTTTATATTTTGAAAGCTAAGTTTTTGAATATTAGTTTGCAGTGAATTTTTTAAAAATTTCTTCAGTAAAATTTATTACAAAAGCTTATAAAACAAATTAATTTTCATATTGTTTTCATTTATTTTGAATTATTATTTTCCTCACAGAGTACATAGCCATGTAATCATTTACAGAATGGTGTGACATATTGGAACCAATGATTCTACAAGCAATGATAAGTTATTTTATTTTATATTTTTAATATTGTCATTGTATGTAATATTTAAAGTTATATATTAAGTATTGTTCATAAATATTTTATGTATTTGTATTTAGATTTTTATAGTATGGTAATGTTGATTAATTTGAAAATTTAGTTTATATAAGAATAAGTTTTAGATTTATGATTTCTGTCACTTTTAAATTGGAGCTAAATTGCACTTTTGATTGAAGTGATTTATTTTCTGGTGGGTGTCACTACCTGGTTAATTAAAATTTGAGATTTCATAAAAATGCATTTTATTTACATAACAGATTTAGCTTTATTGCCTGGTTCAATGCAACCCTATATAGTGATACACTGTAGCTTTTTAAGGTAGGTGCCTCTGCCAGGTTAATTAAAATCCAAGTTCTTAAAAAAAGGCATTTTATTCAAGTTTTAAATTTAGTTTTATTGTCCAGTGTTCACCTGTTGTAAACTGCATGATGTTTAGTTTATATTTATTTTTGTGTAATCTTTGCAAAATTAGTTCTTAGTTATTAGCATTTTAATACTTTTATAGTAAGGAATTATAATGAAATATTTTAAATTTTGTTAATTTGAAGTTTAAAATAGCATGTGATTGAAGTGTTGAAATTTGAACACAATTAAAATTTGATAATTGGATATTGTGCATAGTGACATAATTTAGGTTGGTGAAATAACTGTGCTGTGGTTGGTGCAAAAATTGGAAATCACACAAACCCACAGTTACTTTATCTTTTAACAGTAATAAGCTTTTTTCATGTGACATAAGCACATAGCTTAAAACTTTGTTATGCATTAAAATAGTGTATAAAAAATATTAAAGCTTTTTCAATGCATTTAAAATAAATTTATGTTTAACAAGAAAGCATTTTTTTTTTAAAAAAGTAGGCAATATTCTAATTCATTAAGGTAAGAATAATGACAATGCAAACTTATGCCATAATATATAAACTAGATCCAAATTCTACCAATCTAAACTATACTTATTTTATCAATTCAAACTCAAAATATTTTAAGTATATAGTAATTATGAAATACTTCTATAAAGTGGAAGGCTAAATAGAACCAGACAATTATAAGATATGCGGCATTTTTTATATAATACATACATATATATATATTTCAAAGCTATAAGTGATATTCAAATGATTCAAAAGGGAAAACCTTGGAGTTTCAAGTACTTAACCAAGCAGACATATGCATACCACAAGGTTTATCCAAACAGAATGAAACATACATCTCATGTGCAGCAACATATTCATGATAGAAGCTATATAAAAAGCTCATAATTTAAAAATTAGTGCTACAGTACTACAGTAAAAATTAGAGCTATAGTAAGAATTACTTCTACAGTAAACTATAAATTACTTTTCCTTATAAAATAAAAATAATAAGAACTCAGAAATAACTGAAAAAAAAAAATACTACAAAATTTTAACGTAACAAAGATGAATAAAATTTGACAGTCATGATTATAATATTTGATAAAAAATTAAAGAGTATATAAATTTATGAATAGGGAAGTATAATATTACTAATTTTTAAAAGGATATTGAAGAGATCCATACAATTTTTACACGCCTTATTTAAAAATAAAATTTTTTGCTTTAAGAGGAATCTAGGTAATTATCAAAGCTGGAAAATTTTCATTTTATTAAAAAGTAATATATTCAAATCTATTTTAAATATTTCACTTTAGGTTTATTTACTAATCAATGCTCTTTTTTGTCTTATGAGGAATAGTTAGCTTATGATTTACTGTTTAAATTATATTTTAAATTATTAGATATTCAATGCTAAAATAGAAATTGAAATAAAGTATTATAGAATTGAAGATCAGAATACTAACTGTTTGGCAGCCAGCTCAGTATTATTTTGCATTTAAGTTGATTAAATAATGAAATAAAATACATATCAAAGAAATGAAATAATATATTTTCTTTAATATATAATAAAATAAACTCACCCAGTGATACATGATGCTGTTGAAATAATAATAATACAACACATTGAAAAGCCAAAAGTTGAAATACTTAATAGCATCACTAAAAGAAGCCAGCATATTTTGGAAGTCATCTGAAAGAGAAATAAATATTTTTAAGATAATTTATGAAATTTTTATTACATAGTCTTTAATAGGCAAATTATTTTGTACATTTTAATGAAATCAAAGGAAAATTTAATCAATTCAAAGCAAAAAAATTTATATAAATTGCAAAAAATAATATTATTAGCAGTATTTATAACTGATACCTAATGGAAATTTCAATCTGTTTTTATAATATTTATCAATAAATTAATTAGATACTCATTAAAATAGTGGCTACAAATTATTTTCATCAATGAATATAAAATTATAATTATTAATTTTCAAAGATGGTATATCTAACTAAAAAGCTAGTATTATAGTAGAGCTTAAAGGAAAAAAAGAAAAAAAAAAATTATGAAGCAATTTGCAAATTTTTATATCAAATGAACCTTTGATTGTAAAACTAAGATTATGTTAATATTGCATAACTTATTGAACTCACAGTAGAAGCTATACAAATATAACCAATATTACTAACAAAGGTTTTAAATAGATTGGTTTTGGGACATTATTGACAGTTTATAAATCAATGCCACTCCTGCATTTCCTTTAATAGATTTGACAGGCAATCTCTGCTAAAAGCCTTTTTTACAAAGCTCCAAATCCAAAATAAATTTAGCTCCATCCTTAACAGGTTTTCCCACAATGTTTAGGAAGTCAGAAAGGTCATTTATGGAGCTGCATAATTCTTTTAACAATTATTAACATATTATTAAAATTAATAATAATTTTTTCAATCAAACCACTGTGTAGATCATATTGCATTTTCTACACAAATAAGGTAGACTACACACAAAAAAGGGTCTTGCTGAAAAAATCCTTTCATATGAAGCTGTTTTTTTATATTTTTTATCCTGTTTAGAGGGGCAGTCATGTTACTAACAGCTTTCCAATCAACTCCAAACCTGGATGGACTAGAGGTCCTTTCAACTTCTAGTACAAAAGGAGTAATTTCTACTCTTGTAGTTGATTAACTCTATAGTTCCTTGTCTAGTAAAAATTGGTCTACCTCAGAGGTTTTATCTACATAAACAGTGGTTTTTAAATCTCAAGAAATAAAAAAGTATAGCAGAATTATTAAGAAGTTATTAAATAAGACAAGAGATTTTAACAGTTTGCTAGGCATTCTAAACTCTATTATGATACACTAATTGTAATGGCATTCATCTCAGAAATGATTCATATAACACCAAAATTATAGGAAGAAGCAGTTCATACAAAGTTGTCCTTTTAAAAAGAGAGAGAATATTTGACTATCCATCACTAGCTGATGTGCTTGGTAGTTGCTCAGGTCACAGATGTCCCAATTTTAATATTAAAATCTTTGAAAAGAATTATACCGAAGATCAATTTTTGTGAATAAGGTTTTATTTGGCAGAGATTTACAGTTCTATGTAGATTTTAAACCACAATAAACATCTTGCATTTAAAGAGAAAACAATTGACAAATTGTTGTCAAAAATCAGTTCAATATCTTCAAAAATTTGTTTTAAAGTTTTAGTACCAGCTATAAATATAACCCAAGTAAACTTGTACTATATAAATATTCACATATACCAATATTAAACATGTATACAAATAAGTAAAATATTGCATTAAATGCAAATGAAATAATTAATCATATTTTTTTATTCAGGATCTTCTATATTATGAATTTTAAGCAGTAGTATCTAAATTTTAATCATCTGTGAGCTCTTAATGGGACAAAAGCTCCTTGTGATGCTCACAAATATGTTTGGTTTTACTTATGTACATAAAATTAATATATATACAGAGAAATAAATGTTAAGGTGCCTTTTAATATTTATTTAAAAGTTATAAATTATATAAATTTATATAATGATATAAACAAAATTAAAAAAACATGTGATAAATATTGATTACGTAAACAATGTGTGCCTTTTTTTTGGATGGTTTAGGACATAAGAATATAGATATATAAAAGCTGAAAATTAATATTAGTGACAAAGTTCAACATCCATTTAATACATCACTTTTATAAAGACTTCATGTTGTTAGATTATGGGATGACTGAAAATGTATACAACTCTCTCAGAATTCTTATAGATTTTTAAATATTCCTTAAAAATCTATTCCAAGTATGCATCATAAAATATGAATTCCTAAACTTTAAAATAAACTATTAGTTTTCTTTATTATTCTGGGAAATTATTCCTTTACTCCTAAATTATTCTCTCCTGAGAAATTTGAAGTCATTCAGAGGCAAGCTGAATTTTATTCTTATTATAATTTTAAATCTCTCTCTCTTTATATATATATAAGAATATTTTTATTACTTTTTTTCAACACAAAAATAGTTATTTACATAAAATATCATATTTTGTAAATGAATAATTTCAATAAAAAATGTTAAATAATTGAAAATAAATGAAGATAATTATTTATGATTATTATGAAATAAGAAATTTCAAGAATTACAAGTTTCAAAACTTTCACTAATATAATCTATAGTTTTGATTTGAGTACTCCTAATATGGAATTATAAAGAGTTATTAAATAATGGTCTCAACAATAATCATCTTTAAAGAAGCAACATTTTGATTTTCTTATTAAATTTAGGAAAAGTTGTAAGTTTCCATATTTAATTAAATTAGAAGCATTCTTATCAAAATTTCATTTTTTATAAGCTGTCAATTAAGTTAACAATACAAAAATTATGATTTGCAATTTTTAAGTAACATAATTAATAAATAAAATTATTTTGATTTAAAAAATTGACAATTGTCAGCAATTTATGTAGTTTAAATATTAGAAACTTACTCTTTATAACATCCACAAAAATTTCTATTCAGCACACATAATAAATATTGTAGCAAAAATAAACATAATTTCGATCATTAACGTGTTAATATTTTATACATAAGTAAATAGAATATTTTATCAACTGATGAATCATATTGCATTGCAACTGAAAACCTTGAGAGTTAATATTTTTCAGAACTCATACACACAATTTTCACTACGTTTATACAGTTGAAGAAAAAAAGTTTGTTAAAGGAAATAATTACTTACTCTAAGGATCTAAATATAAATTAAAAAATTGCTCCAGGTTCGCCGTGCAGCTTAGAACACAAATCACAAGTGCAATTTCATTAACTAAAATTATATATATTAATAAATTTTAGTAATTATATTCTCTGTTGTTGTGATCAATGCTGAATATAACGTAGAAAGTGTTTCTTTTTATCATCTGATATCGATTACACACACATCTACAACTTGATATTACAATAAGATAAACATCGAAAAAGCCGCGCAGTTATAAGTAACATAAAACGAAAGAAAAAAATTTAAACTTCTGTAGTAAAATAGTGATACTTATAACAATTGCACACAAACTTACACAGATGTTTCAGTTTCATAGAAGTTTACATACATAATAGGCTTAATGAAAAAAAATATGACTCAAGATTAAGTAAAAGTATATTCTACATTGCATCGTTATATAAAAGTAATCAATAGTGCATTTGTTTTAAACATAATATCACACACATACAATATAATACAGACAACACAAGTATAAAAAAGTCAATGTAGATTTCCTTGATTAAAAATTGTAAACAGTATGAATAGCGGGAAACTGCAGGTTGGGAGACGCCCACCGCTCGTACCGCCCTCTTTTGGCATCAGTTACGATCAAAATGAAACTTGCACAGGTAGTACAAAAATCATTCACACAGTCGCCGTTCAGCTACAGGAGACAGTAGGAGTAAAACCTCTGTGAATGAGAATAAGAAACATGAAAAAGAAATGACAAAAATAAAATAAAATATGAAGATTCAAATGTTCATTTTTTTAAAAAAGTAAATTGTGTATTGTTTTATAATTTAATTTTTTGTGGCATAATTAAAGAAAATAAAATGAACTTTGGAATTCGAAACTTCTTGACTTGTTGCAGAAAATAATATATTGCCAAAGACGTATAACAATTTTATATTTTAAATATTGAATGTGTGATTTGTGTCAGGATGTAGTTACATGTGGATGCTCTTAAAACTGTTGAAGGTAAGAAAACGTTACATTTTCTGCATTGTATTAGTGGATATTAAAATTGTTTTCACTTTATTTTTACTCTAAGTCTTAATTTAATGAATCAAAATTTACTAAATATTTGATGCAATTATCACACATTGCACTATGGGGTATAGGGAAAAAGATTTTTCTTGAAAACATTTCACAAGGACACAATTTTTTGTAAATATCATTTTTTTTTTTTTTTGAAATGGAGAAAATTTATTAATGAAAACTCACATTGAAATAGTTACTGATTATATAAATTTGTCATTTTTCTTGAATATAAGACAAGAATGTTATAGCCACATTTTGCCATTAAAATTGGAAGTGTGTCTATTTATATTTTGCTCGTTCTATATTAACGTGATTTGCTATTGTTCTTATTTAAATATTATTTGACTTCTTTGCTATATTTCATAATATTAATTTTTAAAACAATTTTGTTGTAATACATAGTAAAATGTGTATTTTGTATGAGAATAAATGTCTGAAGATTATAGATATTGATATTCTTAAATATGATGAAAGAAACTAATAAAAAAGGTTTAAAATTGAAATTTTGGTTATTAAAAATATAAATTTACCACTAAAATATTAATACTAAAATGTACAATTCATAAAAAAATTGTACATATAGAAGCTTTCTAAGTAAGAGAAAATTACACACATATAGTTCAATAATTTTATCATTAAATATGAAAAAGTTAATTGAAAAATAAAACCAGCGCTTCTGTTATAAAAATATATCTTCAGTCAAAATTATGATATCAAAACACAAACTATGTACCGTGTGTAAGTCCCACAAATATGTATATATGTATGTATACATATGAATATGTATGTGTATATATATATATATATGCATATACATATACTTTCATGGAAAACTATACAAATAATTAATACATAGTTTTGTTTGAAATTATTCATATTTATGATCATATTTAAAAAGAGTAATTCTTAAAAAATTAAATCCATGAAAAAGTCATTAGCTTAAATGCATACTTGAAATATTTTTCTGCGTCTTTTTTATTATCTCTTTTCTTGAACTCAAAACATATCTATACATTTTTAAATTTATAGAAATATCTTTTTTCACAAAAAGAAAATTTTTCCTAAATCGAAATATTTAATCCCTAGAATTATGGAAAACTTAATCTTGAGGTAGTTTCCTTAACATTTGTATAGGTTATATTTACAAGTATGAAGATTTCTGAAATTATTGTAATCCTTTAATTTATAATATTCAAATTTTTGGTTTTATTTTTATTCCCGATGAAAAACAGCAAAATTTCTGATTGTTTTTTCCCTGATGAAACGTATGAAGAAATTGTTTTTTTCGACGTAAAAGTGTTTTTGCTGCAGTATTACCAAATGTACGGTGAAGCGCTGTGATTTTATTCAGCGAAAAATAAGACTTTTTTTTCTTCAATTCTCTTTTAATCAAAAATAACTGAAAATATTTTTACAACATAAACAAAATAATTAAATTAATTCTGTGTATGATTGTTCGGATTCATTTTTTGGTTTGAAAATTTGTAACTGCAATTTGAAAATAGCAAATATTTTGTCTCTTGAATACAATAATTCAATATACAATACTTTAAGTAATTTTGCTTGCATGTAAGTACATGCAAATTAATAATAAACAATCTTAAAAGATTTTTTTGTTGATATTTTTTATTAATATTTTTATTTCTTTTTTTATAATCAAACATGCATTTTTTAAATGTAAAATAAATTATTTATAAATTATAAAGAAAATTTGCTTGTTATTAATTTTAGACTTATTTTCAAAACATTTCCAGCTGTTTTATTCTTCAAGAAATTGCAGGAATTATCACACAAAATATTCTTTTTATATGGCGCAGTCAATTTAAAGCCACAATTATTTCCTCAGTACTTGAATTAAAAGAAATTTTTATGTTTATTAATCGAAATCATTAAATAAATCAAAAAAGAACAAAAAACTGTTATAAAATGTTTAGTCTAAATTGTGTATTTACCTTTATTGTCTTGCTTAAATTATTAAAATATTATTGTATTGATTCAGAATAAATTTTATTTACCTTATCCTTGAAAATTCCTTCAATGTTCTCTTTTGGTTATTCAGCTGCGATCTAATTATCAAAATGAAGTTAATTAGTATTTTAAAGAGATTTTATTAAAAAAATAATATTGCGCGAAAATCACGCTAAGCACAAATAAAAAGAAAAATAAATGTTTCTTTCAAATATAAATTTGAAATCAAAAATCAACATTAGACGAATGTAAGCAATTTAGTGATATCTTTTCTTTCAGATTATTAAATAAATTTTTATTCATTCCTGTGAATCAATTTTATTTAATATTTATGTTAAAGGTTTTATTGAAGCAATTAATTAAATCTAAGTTTTAATTTTTCAAAATTTTAATATTAATGAGAGGTTTTTCTTTGTTTTTTAATTTACTTTATATTACATTTAAGAATAATTTTTACCTGAGTAATTTATATTTAATTTTTAAAAATATAAGACTGGAAAAGAAACTAACTTTATAAGCCAATAACACTCGCAAATAAAAAAATGTAATTTGACTTTAGAAATAAGTATTTATTTTAATTATTTTACGATAAAAGATTAAAATATTCCAAAAAATATCGAGTTTTTTTTAAATTATCTTTTTGTTTAGATAGGCTAACGCTTTTCTTCCAAATTATTTTTTTCGTTCTAATAAAGATGAAAATATCCTAAGATTTTCTCTGAATTGAAAATTGCGTATTATAAAATAAAATGTAATGAAGTGATATAAAAGCAATTATTGTGTTTAGATAGAAAGTTCGCCAAAAGTTTCCCATAGTTATTAGTAGTATATAATAAATAGAATAAGCAATTTTTCATTTGAATTATTGTGTGTGTGTGCTTATAATTAAAACGTTCCAGTTTGAAAGAAGGTTCCTTTTTAAGTGTTACAAAATTGAAGCATAAAAGGAATTTAGATTTCTCTCGCAAAATTACCGTTATATATAATACTTTTGTCTTATACTTAAAGAAAAAGAGATTGCAATTATTTTAAGAATTTTTAATCATAAATGATAATAATTTCTTATATTTTTAACGATTAATGTAAAGAATAACTACTTATTGGTATTAGATAAAAATGTTTTAAAATTATTTTATTTTAAATTCTATATATATATATTATTTATATATATATATATATATATATATATATATATATATATATATATATATATATATATATATATATATATATATATATATATATATATATATATATATATATATATTATATTTTAATCTTTTATTATGTATATATATATATCAAGCTTCAACAGTATACATCAAAAATAGTGAAGAAAGTTAAAAAAAAAACTTTATAATACAAATATCGTTTTATGTTTGAATCTTTAAAATAAACAAAAAGTATTATAACAATGATTTTTACAAAATTTTATATGATAAAGCCTTTCCTTATATATATATATATGCATGTATATCTATCTATCTATCTATATATATATATATATATATATATATATATATATATATATATATATATATATATATATATGCATGTATATCTATCTATCTATCTATATATATATATAAATTCAATAATTCAATAAGAACTTGTTACTTGTTAACTATAAAATGTATAAATTTATTGGAAACAAAATTGATAATAATAAAATAATTAATTTTTAATTTATGATGTTTTATGTAATTAATGAACTTTAATAAATTTTTGTTTTACAAAAGTGTAAAGAGAACTTATTTCCATGAATTTCTTATAAAGCTGTGTAGAACAGTGTGGAATTATTTTTAATCATAATTTACCAATTTCATAACAAATTTGTCTCTTAAATTTGAGAGTTTAAAATAATAAAAAAAGTTTTTGATAGTGGGATTGAAAATTTTTATAGAGGGAAAGTAATTTGAAACAAATATTTCTTAATATTGACTATTAATTTGAGTTTTTTATAATAATTTTATTGTCATAATTATTAACTGTTTTCAAGTAGTTATTGAGAATAGCTATTCATAAAAAATTATTATTAAAACTAATGTAAATAAATTTTGTGATGATTATTTAGAATTAAAAAGTTATAAAAGTGTTTGGAAAATATGTGAATGCAAAAGTTTTATATATTATACACTAAGAATTTTAATTGTAAATTCATTTACAATTAAAACTCTCAGTTTCTTCTAAAAAATTAAATTGAAATGTTTATTTTAAATTTAAAAATTTCATATAAACTTTCGTTGATTTTCAATAAAAGAATAAAATCAACTAATAATAGTATGCAGTTGTTATTATGAGTTTATGATTATTATTTTAGAATATTATAAAATCTAGTTATGCATTAACTGCATTTTATTTTGATTCAGTGAAAGATTTAAAATTTGATTTAATTTGCTAAATATTATTAAATTTGTCGATGCATTTATGATGAAATGTGTTAAAAATGGTAATTATTACTTATTAAATGTTTTCAATTTTTCCCAATGACTAACATATATTTCTAGTTTAGGAGTTTGAAATATATTCTAAAAATATATTTCAAGAATCTTAAAAATGCATTTCGAAATTGGAAATTTAAAATAAAGTTTGTTTAATTTTCATAAGAATATAATTGACTCATAATAAAATGCGGTATTATTAATTATTATCATTGATCATTACTCATAAAATGTTGTGGTATATTAGCATACATTTTACTTTGATTCAATGAAAAAATCCAAAATTTAGTTTTTTTTTTCAAAACATTATCAAATTAAGATGTAATTATGATAATCAATAACATGAACTAAGAATTAAAAACTTCAAATCTTCGATTTTAAAATACTGAAAATAGGTGATTTATTTAACATTAATTGGAATTACGATAGTCCTGAATGTTTTAGAGTTTAAATGCAAACCCTTATAATCTTTCGAAAATCCATAATATTTATCAAAAAACAATTTTTTTAGCAGTGGAATTTATTAAATATGCCAGATTTAAAATAAATATATTAATGCTATTTTAAAAATATTACATTACTTTGTTATAAAGTTACCAATGGAGTTTATTAAGTAAACAGTTACACCATTGAAAAATATCATTTTATTGAATGAATATTTCTTGGTTTTAGGCGATAAATATATTAAAGAAAAATTATTGAAATCAGGAAATGATATCGAAAATTATTTTGTAAAATGTATGCTCGCATGATATTTTTCTAACATATAATTTGTTACAAAAATATGATGTTTAAAACTTATCAGAAATTATTATTCTGCAATTATTGCGTAATGTGCGTCTACTAGGATTTCCACCTATCAGCACCGTAAAAGGCGAGCAGAGCTGGCAGCCGAATGGTTAGCGCTCTTGCCTTCGGTTCAACAGTTCGTGGGTTCGAATCACATCTTGGGTATGGATATTTGCAGTGGTTCAGAATCCACTTAAATCGTAGGTTTCGGTCTAATTAGCCTTCGTGTGCAAAAAATGACCGTTGAGCAACAAACAAACCAAACTGCCAAAGATGAAAGCAATGGCATCTTATATAGAAGAACACTCAATGGCGGTTTTATCTTGGTCCCGAAATACGGGTCTTTGTAACTTTGAAGGAGGGATCAAGAAGAAGACCCCCAAACTTTGCCTGTCATCTACAGAGGTATCATTTCCCATAGAGGACATTGCAATTACGACCTATTTTACATATTCTAGCCGCTATTAGGGAGCATGGTTAATTTTTAGTTTGGTTGGTATTTGACTTCACTACCTTCTGATAACAAGAGTGAACTCTCTAACCAATCACGCCTCCATGGCCTCTTATTCTACAATCAATTATTATATATTAAGTTGTAAAATTTTTAAGCAAATATTTATAACTGTATTTGGTGAATTTATAGAATTATAATGTTAAACATTTATGGGATTGTGAAAGAATGTTTTTCAATTGAGAAATTAAGTCATTATAAAAAAACATCAAAATTCAGGTTTCTGAATAATGAATATTGTTTTCACACTTTTTCTTAATTTGAATATACATTTGGTAACCTTCATTCTGTACAAATACAAGTAATGCAAATAGCAGTTCACTATAACTAAATATTCTAGCGGCTCCATACATTTCTTTTCTTTAAAAAAAATTAATTATAAATCAAAAATTGTTTCAAAGTATTTTATTGAAAAAAAAGTAGCATAGTAATGAAATTTAAGTTTAAATATTAATATTTCACTGTTGTAAACTTCGACAGGTTTTCAAAAACAGGAAAATGTTATAATCAGAATATTTTTTTTTCACAGAGTGACATATATAAAAATATTCAACATTAATATGAAACTAAGGTATAGCTTTTATTATTAGATCCATCCTCATGAACAAAAATTAATTTAAAAACTAGGTATGTTAGTTATGCAGCCCATGAGAAAGTTAAAAAGAGATCCCAGCCATCTAGAAGTAATAAAACCCCAGAAAAGAAGTCTACTTTGTATGCCTCTCTTTCACTAATGGTTTTGGTAGAAGAGCCACCTTTAAAGAGCCATTTCTTTCCACCCTCTTTCACAAAGAGTGATTGCATTCCACACTAGGTCAGATTATTTTCTGAGTAAAATTCTTTGTGGAAAAATTTTACAAATTATTCAAAAAGATCTTCTTATAGGTGTTCTGTTTTTTCATTGCATTTCTGTTTTGAATCTCCTTGATTTTTGAATCATTACATTTCATGAATAAATTTGACTAGTTTACTATAGATATATCAGGAAATTTTTAATCGCTGCTAAATGTGTGCATTTATAGCAAATGTATTGCCTATTTTTTTAATTTGATAATAATTCCTATGGTAATAAGAGCTAAGTATTAAAATAGAAATTTTTTAACGAATTTGTTATTTTTGTGTATATCAATAAATTCTATTTTTATGATGCCCCTAATGGGTGAGTAAATATTAAGGTAGTGAAATCAAGAAAATTACTTATGTAATATCAAGTTTTAAAACTGTAAAATTTTTTTTCACATGTAAACTTTTATTAATGTCAATATTTTATTATAAATGATTTTTTGTGTGATCCATAGTTTTAATGTATGTATGAAATGTATGTATGAATCTTTAATAAAATAACCTTTTGGTAATATTTAAGTATTTTACTCTGAAATAATTACTTAAGATTTCATTATATTAATCTGTCATGCTACAAGAATTTAATAGAATTGACTTTTACAGCGTACATAAATTTATAGATCTATAAATACTGCAGTTCATAAAAGAATATATTTTATTTACGAATTGTTAAACAGCAAAGATAAATATAGAATATATTTGGAAATTATTAAAAAATGAAGAGGCTAATTACTATTAAAATAGAATCTTTGAAACTACTTCAAATTAATGTTTTATAAGTGATAATTTAAGCTATGTTGTTTTAACGAAGTTTATTAAACTACATTTTTTTCAATAAAAATGTGCTACAATGGATGAAAATAAAATTGTTTTTTTAACTATGGGATAAAAAGCTGAATAATGTTTTTAAAATTTGAAACGTGAATCATTTAAGTAAAGGTGAAATTATGAGGGCTCAGTTTTCAGTTTACTTTACTAAAGTTTTTATTAAAAATTTGCATTACTTAATTATTTCTTTTCAAAATCATGACACACCAGCTATTATTTAAAGCTATTTTTATTATTTATTATTTAATAATTTTAATAAAGAATACCAATTTTCTAAGAAACTTAATAAAAACTCTTAAGATGTTATCTGCTTGTTTCAATTCGGTCAATGTCTTCAGTTAAGGAAAACTCCTTTAGCATCTATTTCTTCCTAATTATTTTTTAAAAAAATGATTTGATTTCATTTAATTACATTATTTTCCAGGTAAAATACTTTAAAAATGCTTCACACAATTAAAAGAAATATCAAATTTTTATTTTTTCATTATGATTAAGCTTGGGAGTTTTAAAATTTTTTTAATAATATAATAAAAATATTTTATCGAAATATTTAATATTTTTTAATTAAGATAGGTAATATATTAAAACATTTCCTTCATTTGAATGTAATTTTCAAAGGATACTTGAATGAGTTCTTAGATAAAATAAGAATTTCAATTGAAATTCTTTTAGAAAATAGGATTTTAAATTGGTAATTAATGGTTATTTTGTGTTTATTTGAAGTGATTTTCTCTATTTTTAAATATATATGTGTGTGTCTATACATACATACACACACACATATATATTATGTGTATGTATGTATGTTTAGATGCATATATGTTTGTATATATATATGTATATATATATATATATATATATATATATATATATATATATATATATATATATATATATATATATATATATATATATATATATATATATATATATATATATATATATATATGTATATATATATATATAAAACCCAATCAAAGTAAAACTTGCAATTCGGCTTTAATTTAATTTTCCTTTGATAACAAACAAAATTTTGAGCATATTTTTTCTACATGGAAAATTTAATTTATCAATATAATTTAGAATTTAGTTAAAATATATTCTAAGCAAAAAATAGTTTAATAATTAATCATATTTATTTCTAATAATTAAATAATAGGATAAAGGATGGAAATTTTACAATTAATATAATTAATAATAAAATATTCTTTTGAATGTAAGGTAAAATTTACACTCACTTATGTGCAATAATTATATTTATTTAACCCCCAACTTCATATTTCATGGAAATTTATTTGGTTTTATAGTTTATTTTCCTTTTCCAAATAAAATTTTATGTAACAAAATATATTTTTCCACATAATTAAAACTTTATATAAATCATTTTCATTGTGTATAATGAATGAATTGCTGACAGTTTATAGATATTAATTATGAAAACATGGATGAATAAGCATAAATTATTCATTATATGTATTCAAATAAATAATTTACGTTGCTTTTATGTTTTCTTTTTAAAATCAAATTTTAATAAATAAGGTATAAAAGAATAAAGCAATAAATTTCTACAATGTTTTAACAATTTAGAAATACTTTTAGTTGCATTTATAATGGTTATGTGTGAATGAATATTTGTCAATGGGGATAGAGGATTAAATATCAATTTACGGATTATTATTAATTAACAAATAATAGTAATTGTACTGTACAATTATTATTATTTTTTAATCATTTATTTTTAAATAAGCAATTTACTTTACCTTGTAATTTCTTTCTCTTATAAATTAAAACTTTTAAATAAAAGTGATTCTACAACAAGGATTTAATAATTTGAATATGCTTTCATTAAAATATAATGGATAAACGTATAATTATCAAAGCATCAGTGAATAAAGGTCAATGCACTAATGATTGAATATTAATTATAATCATGTGTATTAAATAATATTATTTATCATATTTTTTATTTATCTAATATTTAGATTTCTTTACATAATATTTTTTCTCAAAACAAAATATTATGTAAAGAAATCTTATCTGCATAATTTTAAGGCTTTTAAGACCTTTCTGATTACGTTAAATAATTAACTAAATATATGGCAAGATGCAGATAAATATATATCAACGAATGGATAAATAAATGTTAAAGTAAAGATGAATATGTACCAAATGTTAATTATGTGCATTCAAATACATAATTAATTTTGTCTTACTATTTCATCCTTTCCCAAAATAAAATATATAAAAGTATTTTCTACCGTATAGCTACAATGTTTTTAAAATCAATTCATTTTAGCATGAGGAATGTTTAGCAATGGATTGGATGAATAATTATTAACGTAAGGGTGCACTTGTATGAATCAAAGTATTAATAAACATTAATTATTTATAGTATGTAAGTAAGGGAATTATTTATTTTATCAGTAACTTTTCTTTCTTTTTCAAATCAAAATTTTATATAATCTTCCACGAGCCTTTAATACTTTGAAAATCCTTTCAATTGCAAATAATGAATAAATGAATACCTGGCAATGTAGGGATGAGTAAATATCAACCCGGGTTTAAGAGTTTCCGTGGAGATCTTCAGGGAGCAATCAATATTATCGAAAGTCTCGTTTCATCCACCGGATAGGGGGCTATTAATTATTCTTAAGTGAAATAGTGAATCGACTTTGTGATATTAGAAATTTTAGCATGTAATCAGCAAGAGCGATTCATTTTAAAGCTTTCTCTGAAAATTAACAGCAAAATATTCTGAAAGCTGTTTTTTTATATATATATATAAATTTGTTATTGTCTGTTATTTATTAGCGAATATATCAATAAATCTTACTAAAATGAGACTAAATATCTCGAAGAAATTTGTTGAGTTATCAAGAATATTTTGACTCTAAATTCTAAAAATTTTGTAATAGGTTAAAAATATAACCATAATATTTTTTTTATATAAGTTACAAATTGTATAAAGATTATAACTTTTTTTAAAATAAAAAAATCTGGTATTTATGGCTGGAAAATATCTTTTTGTCCATTTAAGTAATATATATTATCATATCAAAATAAGGCTCTGATGGTAAGAAAAAGTGGTAACTTGTTAAGAAATTAATTATATAAAATATTTAAAAGTTTAAAACATTTTATTCTTCTAGAAATATGAGTTGCATGTAGGTAAAAATATTGTACTATTCTAAAGAATTTTCTATGTACCATAATCATGTCTAGAGTTTTATTTTAATTCCATAAATGTTTTAAAATGATTTATATTTAACATGAAAGTATTTTTATTCTACTAAAGGATTTATAGTTATTATTTAAATTTTAAATACTTGAGATAAATATTGTAATTATAAAAATGAAGTAATGCAATTTTTTTCATTTAGTAAACAGTTCTAAAGAATGCATTCTGTAATTAGAAAAGGGGATAGATATTTATAAATTAAGTTTGTTGTAAAAATTTGAATCGTTACAAAATACCATAATTAATGAGTTAATTAAGAGTTATATTTCATAGATTTTTTTCAGTTTTTAATTCAGGTAGCTCATTTTAGAAATATTACTTTAATTAATCATGTACATGTTTCTGATTTTTATTGGAAGTACCTTGCAAGAAATTAGTGGCTGAATTTAATTGGTTTAGTTTTATGAAAATAAAAAAAAAAAGTGAAAAGAATTTATTAAACATATTAAATGGAAAATTATAAGCACTAATTATGATATGTAATTATAAAGTGTTCAATAGGAAAAAAGTAATAAAATTTCCAATATCGGGAATAATAATGTTAATATAAAGTCTATTCAATTAACGTTATAAATTCTTCGAAGTATTAAAACAATGTTATTTCTATAGAATAATTAATATTTTGAAATGGCATTCATGGCAATATTAAAAAAAACTGATGATCAGAAAACTTCAAGAGTTAGAAGATTCATTGGTTTTCTAACATTCTAAATAAATACAAAATTACAAAAGATTATAAATTTTTTAAAGGAAACAAAAATTTATTTTAAACTATTAGAACAGTGTAAAGTTTATATTAAAAGAATGACTTAAGGATACATAATAAAGTGAAAACATTCAGCGTTGTGAAAACATTCAAAGTTGTATTGTAACATTCAGAGTCGTGAAATTATTCAGAGTTGGGAAAACATTCAGAGTTGTGAAAACATTCGGAATTGTGAAAACATTCAGAATTGTGCAGAGAGTAAAACATTCAAAATTCGTAATCTTGTTCCATAAGATTGAAATTTTATATATTTTTAATCTATAATATAATTAATATAGAAATTTGAAAATATAAACTGTAATATTAACAATACCTATCCTAAAATTTATTTTAAACGAGTATATTGTAATTTTCATTTTATAATACTATTCTTAGATTATAAAAATATATTATGTTGTAAAGTAAATCTCATTCAGTATTAAGATAACATAAGAAAATGTTGAGGAAAATCATTATCTTTATAAGTATTTTTCAAGACATTGTAAGCTGCGTTTTACTATGACAATTATAAATTTTAGAGGCTAAAATGACCAAACTTTATGAATTACAAAATACAAAATAAGTATAGATTGGGAAATTATTATTATCCATTTACTATTTCTATTAAATAGGAAAACATATAAGAAAGTATTGATACATAAATAAATTATATCATCACATAATTAAATGAAGATAATTAATTAATCTTTACTTAAATACTTAAAATTTAAAAATATAAAAAAATAAAAGATAATTAATTAATCTTTACTTAAATAAATAACATAAGCAAATTTTGAGAGAATCATAAATAACTTAAAATATTTTCATAATAGTCTTATTATAAACCACGCATTATTTAACTATACTGTTTATAAATTTCAATAGCTAAAATAGACAGAGTTAGGAATTAATAAGCAAAAAATATCAAGTTTGAAATGATTGTTAGTCTTTAGTTATTTTCATTAAATGTGAAAACATTTAACAAAATGAATGCTACTTGATAAATGAAACTAATGAACCAATTCAATCATTAAATAAGTAAACAAAATCTTTTCTTTTATTAATCTTCTTATAAATACATTTAATATTTCCATAAATAATTAATGTATTTTTGACAAAATCCACAAACGTTTCAAGACTTTTTCATAGCACTATAACTATATGATATTTTGTATCCTTATATGTTATAAACATTAAAAGTAAAATTAATTAAATGTTTAGAATTATTAAAAAGAGAATAATAGCATCTATTGTAAAATAATTATTAAATTTCAGCTAATTTTATTAAAGCATTTAATAAAATGTAAGCCCCTTTATAAATTAAAAGAATAAACTAATTAAGCTCTTTTATACTGCATTAAAAAAGAATCCTTCTTTAATGAGTAGCATATGAAAGTTCTGACAAAACTTTTATGAATGTTATATCTTTGTAGAATTATAAATAATACATTTATTATAGGAATTATAAATTTTGGAAGTTAATTGGCTTGATTTTAGAAAATGACAAAAAACAAACAAGAGTATATTATGAAATAAATATTAGCTATTTTTATTAAATATGAAAGCTGTTTTCAAATATAATAAATAAACTGACTTGATCATTGCATACTTAAAGTAGATAATTAATCTTCACACACATTTTTTAAAACAATCTACTATCTTATTGGGAGAAACGCTAAGGAAGTTTTCGTTATGGTTTCGGCTTTTTCACGAAGGCTTTATCAGTAAATGGAAGGTAATGGCTTCTAATTTTTTTTTTATCTAATCTTATTTATGGAACGCCATTTAACGTCAAACGTCTGAAAGTGCTTATTTGCTCCAGACATCTGAAAGGAACAACTTGTTTAAGTGTCTCAAAGCATTACTTAAGATGGCATTTTTTTAGCAGGATTGAGGTATATTAATGTGTTTAGTGTTTTCCCTAGATATTCTGCAATTTATGCCATGAAATTCAAAATATTGCACAAAATCGAAGTGTTCATTTTATAAGTATATTGGAAACTATTTCTGTTCTTGTGTTTTTATATCAGTATTACAAGCTTATTTGAGAAAAATATTTCAGAGAGCCTATCTTATTTGTTCCTTCGGTAAAAAGACATTATCACTGTTTTATTTACTTCCTCCTTATATCTCGCACTTCTTCTAAAAGCTTTTCTGTAGATCAACAAAAGAAATGCATTTTATTGAATTAATCAATATTGCAGAGTATTGTAAATGTATTCTATCATTATTTATTGATTTTAACAAAGTTTATATATAATATACAGAGTTACATTAAAATTGTTACACAGATAAAGTTTTTTTAGTGGTGTAACTTAAATAGTTTTATGTAAAAAGTAAAAATAGTGAATTTTTTCTTTAAAAAAATAGCACAGCATAATTGTTTTTGTAGAAGAACTGAAATAAATATATGAACAAATAAATTTTATATTTGTTATTCTGATTACATTGGATTTATAATTTTTTTTAGAAAATATATTTCTAAAATTAATGAAGATTAATACACTTTTATAAGGGAATAATGATAACAGATACATTTTTCTCTGTGTCAGATATAAATTATAGATCTATTTTGTATTTGTTACTTTCTAGCCAAACAATTTTGTTGCTAAAATACTTAAATATTGAAAATAACATTTCATTTTTACTATTTAGAATAAACATAATTTAATTTATAGAAATAATTTAACAAAATTCATTATTATTTTACAGAAAATTTGTAATTTTCAATTTTAAGTTTTCAAATGATGTCATAATTTTATTCACTTTAATTATGATGGAATATGAAATAATTTCATCGACTTCATTTCGCTAACTATTATCTATCAGAATGCATTTTAAAGACATTTTTTCAATCATTAGAATTGAAATTATATACATTGATAATAATAAATATACTTTTCAGTATGTGAGATTTAAATAATAAATCACTCATGATATTCATGTTATTGTTTAATCAAATAATGTCGTTCTCAAAATATTTAAAAGCAACACATTTTCACTACTTTTATTTCAAAAGAAATAATTTGTTTTATAGAAATAATTCTATAACAAAATTTAATATTATTCTATGAAAACTTCATAATTTTAAATTTAAAATTTTCAAAGCATTGGAAATAATTTTTTTTCATCCGCATTAATTACCCTTTATTTCATTATAAATTGTCTACTTGAATGTATTCTAAAATTGTTTTCTCATCTACTAAAATTGCAATTAATGACGTCGTTTATTTCGCAAAGAAATATTGCGCTAAAGTTGAATGCCATTTTGTTTCATCAGTTAAGCCAAGAAACCATTGAAACTTCCCTAATTTTATTTTATACAGGAAATAAATTATTGTTAATATCCTGAGAATTTGAGTTTATCATATAGGTAATAAATAATATCTAAATTGAAAAACATTTTCAATTTATTTTTAGAAAAATTAATATATTTCTCCCTGAAGATCATTAAAACTTGCCACGAAACCATATTTTAAACAATATGAAAATCAGGAGAATCACAAATGATAGCAGGAATATAATAGTTTTTTTAATTAAAAGTAATAAAAATTTCATATTTACAGAAGTCAAGATGGTATCTAAAGGGTTAAATGTAACTTCTTTAGTATTATAGTTTTCGTGAGTTTGACACTCATATGAATCTGAATGCTTATATCGGCTCAAAATCAGTTTTACAGATACTAGTTGAATCAATCAACTCTTGAGTGGAAATGAAGTGACTGTAGAGTTATTGCAAACTAATCAATCTATCAATTAACAAATTATGAGGTCAGTAATTTTGGAAAGATATGTAAATATAAATAACCAATTTATACCCTACCAATCAGTCATAAAATGAGTTTTGCAAGAAAGTGTAAAATATGGAATAAATGTAGAATGCAGTTAAGTAAAAGGCATTCATATAATTGTATTTTATAACATAGTTTACAATTATGCTCGTATATCTAGTAGTCACTCGCTATAGATTTGAGATATGAATCTTTGGATTTGGTAAAAAATAAGTCTACTTTTCATGTTACATTTCATTACATAATTTCTAAAAGTATGCATCAAACGTGTGTGTATTCTTATCATTTATACTCTGAGGGCCTTTCAGTACACTTAATATTAATTTGAATCATGTACTGGCTAGTATCTAGTGTATCTTGGTCATGAAATCAAAGATAGTATCGAGTATCAACGAGCAAGTTCACTAATGAAATGTTTGCCTGGTTGATTTGTGGCTTTAATGTCACTCTTTCATATAATAAATAAATAAACTGAAATATTTAAAAACATACATACTTGAGATGGGAATTCAACTCACTATTGTCAAATAGAAAGACCATTCAGTTACCAGATTTGCTTTCATGGACTATAATGACACAGATATATTATGAAAAATTATGGTTGAAGGATTTATTATTACAAGTTGATATCTTCATATCATGGTTACATATGCACATACCATTTCTAAAAATTTAAATAATATTATGAAGAAAAAGTATGATATTAAATTACTTGAGGAAGTTAAGAATAAGAAATATATAGGGATTTGATTTGCTCTGTTCAAGATTCTTCTAAATTTATGGCAGATGTGTCCTTTCATTTGGAGACTGGGCAAGAGTGTATAACATTAATGTATATGATACATTCTTGTACATTTTGTGTAACCAGAATTTTGAAATTGATTGCTATCCTTTGCTAAAATGCTCATTATTGCCAGAAGAAAACCTATGCAGCCTATGTTGGTAGACTTGAGAGTTAATGCGCTTGACATCCAATGACTACATTTTTTTTAGTTCAGTGCAGTCATATGTTTTTACATTCCAAATTTTTAATGTAAAGTTTGCTATGTGCTCTTCTGTATTTTTTAATTCAACTATTTATTTATTTGATGGTCATTCATGTATAATAAAGTGTGTTTTTGCAATAAAAATGTATAAATTCTTTTGTATTATAAGAGTTTATGACGCATTAGTGACATTCAATAAATTATACTAGTTATGAAAGAATTAAAGTTCATTTAGAGAAATTTTTTATTCATAGTTGAAATTACGATGGCATGAATAACATTTATGAGAGCTTGATTGATTAATATTTCAGTTTGTTGTATTAGTTCATTACGATTAACATTGAATTAAACCTAGATTGTCATTTAAACCCTGAAAGATCCTAAATGAGAGCAAACACAGCTGATACTGTACTAGATTTTCAACGAATAAACCAAAGATTCCACAAATCAGAAATCGTTTTGGATGAAAAAAAGTTTGAAAATTTAGCATTAACTAGATATGCAAGATGATTAATTTGTAAAATCGAATTTAAGCAGAAAATTTAAAATATTTCTCAAGTAAATGTATCGATATCCGAAGATCTATTCCTATATAGGTTTTCATTATTTCTTGACAAAAGGATGTAACGACCCTGGAACAACATTTCTTTTTCTCATAATAGTGTGCCAACAATAGAGGGTAATGAAATGATCCTCATCAGAATTCCCAAAGTGGCGATTACAGAAATATTAGTATTTTCACAGCAAATGCATATAGCAATGAATTGTTTGTGCTATAGTTGATCCCTTTACTTCAACTTCAACATAGTAAATAAATACAAACGTTATGTTTAAAATATTGGATACGATAATGCATTAAGCAAATAGTTGTAGTCTACAGAAAATAGTAGTTAGTACTTTTATTTCCTTTTTCCCCATCAAAGTGCACAATATGGGTCCACTAGTATTAAAGCTTATTACTAAATTCTTCGTGTGAATATTTATGACTGGATGAAAAAATTGAGATTAGAGAAGAATGATAAATTTATTAATACCAAATTATGATAGTGTGTAAAATGAGAAATAATATGACATAAAATTTACAACATGTTTCTAAAGCTTCACAAGTTAGAATAAAATTTTCAATATCTTTTCTAATTCAAGTAACAAATTTTGCATTACTAAATAAATTAAATTCAGAAAAATAACTATCAACAAAATTACTTTTCAGACTTTTAATTTAATTAGACAAATAATTAAGGCATAAATACTAGAGAAGATATTATCAAAATATATATTTAAAATAATTAAGATTTCAGCTAGCGTTTAAACTTTTCATATTTATTTTTAATTTAAGACTTTTAAAACCGCAACTAATTCTTTCACTGATTTTCTCATAAATGTTCACGAAAACAAATTTTTAGGATGAAGTCAATTCCCTCATTAAAAATATAATAATTTTAGCCAACGAAGCATTGGTTAAAATAATTTTAGTACACATTCTGGTTGAATTTATATTTTAAAATGTAAATAAATATTTTATGAGGATTAGCATTATTCACTTAAAATGTGTCAGTAATGGGCTATTAAAAGTTTCTTGTAATTAACTCTTGAACTAAAGCTTTTTGTTTAATACTAAAAATGAAAAATTTGACCATAAAATTGAAATTAATCAGCAACACTCATTTTATTTATAACTGAAATATTTTATTAATGGAATGTATGTAGTTTGACACATTTTATACTTGAATTACGATTTTACTTTAAATATTTTATTAAAGAAATTATTTGAAAAACGCTTCTTATATTTATTTATTGTTCATAATAAATTTTCTAAATCTAATGATAATTAAGAGTTTCTGAATATTTTAAGAATGTCCCTTTTATTTATAACGTATTCAAATGCTTTGATATCTATCTATCTATCTCTCTATATCTATATATATATATATATATATATATATATATATATATCTATATATATATATATATATATAGATATATAGATATATATATATATATATAAAGAAATTTAAAATTTGTATTCTCTACATTAGAAAATTTCGAATGATTTTATTTGCAATTTCTGGTGTCAAAATTTTATGAATTGAGCTTTCAAAAATTTTGAATATGCTACATTTAAAATTTTAAAATAATAAAACTTTTGAGAATATTTTAGAATTCATATTTGAATTTAAATTTGAGAAAAGGAAAATAACAAAATTGGAGAAAAAGGAATTCCTCATACATCAATAAATTTTAGTTCCTAAGCAAATGCTTAATAGAAAATAAAATTTAAAAGCTTCATATATATGTTTTACTTTTTCTTAATTTTTTAAAACACTTCATTTTTTAATTAGTCAAATTCTTTTTTAACAACAAATTTAAAATGTAATTTAAAATTATTACTAATTATTTCAATACAATAAAGTGTTGAGTTTTAATCCCTTGAAATTACAACATTTATTGAAATGAAAATATTATATATTTGGTTACATTTTATCGAAAAATTTAACTGGTTAATTAATCGATATCATATTATAATGAATTATTTACATTATTTTTTTCATAAAAATGTATTTTATATTCAGTTATTTTAGCTTAAAATATTTTAATTTTATTATGAAGTCAAAATCTTTGGAATAAATGATTTCATTACCTCAATTGAATAATAATTCATTTTAAAATTTTATTTATTTTATGTTATGAAATTAAGTTTTTGTGGCTATTTAGTAAAATTTTGAAAACTTCTCCATCGATGATTAACTTTTACAGTTATATAAGTTATCAATAAACAAAGATAAATTTTTGATTTTCTGTCATACATAAGCAAAAGCAATTTATTTAACAATTTTAAATTTGAAACTATTAAGATACAGCAAGAATTTATAATAATTATTAACATATTATATTAACTTACATACTTAATTTCATATGTTATGAAATATTTTATATATTAATTGTCGTTTATTTGTTGTACCTAAATTTATAAAGCTTTTCAATAAAGATTCACTCTTTTGTGAAACAAAAATAAATATAATAATATGCTTTAAGACAAAAACTTTAATTTTTAATAGAATAATAATATTTCAAGGTTATATATAATTTTAAACTGAAGATTTTCTGATTTATTGAATTTTCCTAATTTTTTTTTAAAAAAAGTTTTTATTTATAATAGCTGAATTCAGAAATAAAACTTACTCAACTTGAAACTGATATTCAAGAATCCATAGATCAAATTCTGAAAACTTGACAAATATTTCACACTCTTATGAATACAAACGAGAGCTTAAAATCAGCCGTACATTCTTTAAGACAAAAGTGTTTCAAATCAATACTCATTTTCAAACATTTTCTATCTTCGTAAGTGTTTTTCACTGTTCACCAACCCCAAATCAAAAAGATTTACGGCTTGTACACTATTAACACCTACATCATTAAGCACTTAATACTATTTTAAGCGGCGCATTTAAAAGATAATGAATGTATCTTTACGAGAACTTCCATTTTCCATCTATCTAATTTATTAAGCCGCTTCATGAAATAATTTTAAGGAAATTAATACAGTTACCTTAAGATAATACAGAGTTATTATTTAAAATGATCTATAAATGTATAATCATTTAGGAGTAGTTACTTGTTGAATTTACATTGTAAATGAAATATTTAGAGCATGGAAGTGCTTACGTACTTTAACGGATTTCTGTTTCTTATTTAAATATTTTGCTAATTTATCAAAAACCCTTCAGTAAAATATAACAATAAATCTTACGTTACTTTTAGAAATTTGGAAGGGGAAAGGATTTCCAAAAATCAACCCACTTAAAAATATATTATTTATACACGCGCGTTATTCTGTTATTAGGCAAATAACCTACGGATATTAATTTAAGCTAATTTGTAGCAATTTAACTCGCCTTATAGATGCATTTTTTTTATCATAATACTGATGTTTGTTGAATGTTTACTAACCAATCATTTATCTCGCAAAATTGTAATTTAATTTGGTATTCTTCATAAAACGTTATTTACATTTAACGTTAAGCTAATTTTATTACAAACATATTTGACTTATTTATATATTTACTTTTATTAAAAATTATTAATACTCTAATCAACAATTTTTTTCTTCTAATAAAAGGTCATGATGCACTTTTTGTTCGAGGTTTCTGTTTAACTGCAATGTGTTGCAGGTAAAACTGCAATATGTCGCAAGAATAACAGAAATGGCTTCAAGTGTTGACATGCTTTAACCAAACTTGTTTTTTTCCCCCCACGTAGATTGAGATTATTTGAAATTAACTATGCAAGTAAGTTGGACAGCTTAGAAATTGTTTGAATAAAAGTATTTTTTGAAGTAAATTAAGTGATTTATTTAGTTTATAATCTTCCATTTTCAATGCCCGTGAAACTAATAAACTAAAATTTACACATCTACAGACACAAGCAATTATATATTCACTATCAATCACTAGCAATAATATCTGTTAATAATTTTTTGCATTTATTTTTGCGTACATTTCGAAATTCCACCTAAATTAACAAATAGAGCTTATTTAACATTAAAATAAATAATTTCATTATTTTGTTTTGTAGAAATTTTGATTCTCATCAAAGTTCAAAACAAGAATTCCACTATCACTGAATAATACAATAAATATATTTGTTTTAAATTGAATTTAATTAATAGTTCTATAAGATATAATTGAACTCTATCTGTAAAATTGCTGTTTCAGATTTAAAAAAAAGTTTTTGTAAAAAAAGATTTTGGAATTCAAGAAGAATGCAATTTATTTTAAAAAAATGCTGTTTAAATAAAAATAATTTTTGACTCTCTGTATCGGGTAAGGATGTGATAAACTTATAAGTTTATAATTTATTTTCTATTGATGACAATAACTGAAGAAGACAAGAAATTGTTTTCTTCAGTCAGATATTTTTAATATATTTCTCAAAATGCATTTACAGATTACATTACAAATACATTTCAAGATACATTACATGCAACGATACAGAAAATTTACAGTACTTATTGAAAATATAGAGCATCTTCCTAAACTCAGATAAAAAGCAAGTCAATTAATTCTCAAAACCACTATTCACGATGAAAAAGCATGTATTCTGTAATTCGTCTTTATTTCATGAGTAGTATTGTTAATATTCCGAATTAAAATCCTTTATTGTTATGCTTGAATATCAGATTTTTTTTATTCCTTTTTGATTAAATTTATTGGAAATTCCATCTCGATTAGTGAATAATATTTTTGTATCAGCTGTGGTAAAATAATCCTTTTTTCTGTAAAGGAATATCAAAAAAAGAAAAATAGGTAAAAGTTTACTATTGGTTACCCTTGATTTTTTGTCAATTATTTGAAGCTAAGATAGGTGCCAAGATGTAACTAAGAAGATGACCGTTACTTCTACACAAAAACTAAACAAAATACCAAGGTTACCAGAAATGAAAGTTTTTTGCTAGAGTTTAAGCCAAATCAAGAGCTACCTGATTCTTCACCGAACCCGAAAAATAATATAACTTATTCGTTCAGAATGAAGAAGCCATATTATTACACGTCTTAATCTTCTTTGTAAAATGTATGATAATATGAAGTCTCTAGAGGATACTTGAGGGTTAATTTTTATTATTTTAAATACAGCAATTTAAAAACTCACTTATTTTTATCTATGTTTACTGAAACATACTTTAATATAATATGCAAGCACGTTAAAAATGTGCTGTTTTGTTTCATGGGATATCTTTATATATACTGATGACAAATTCTACTTAGATAGTTTCTCGGTTTACCTACATATCTCTATGATTTCCTAATATTTTTAAAGTTATAGCTGTAGTACATAACGCCTTACAGAAGACATTTTCTGCAAAATTACAGGATTTAGTGAATAGAATCAAATCTCATACAGAAAAAGAAAAAAAAATACAGCCAAACTCCCAAGACGTACCACGTGCGTTTTTCAGGACCTCCCTTCTGAATGAAATGGATTAAGTGTTTTGTAGCTTTTTTTCTTCTATGAGTAGTACTGAAGTAGAATGATGCTTTTTTCTCTGAAAAGATACAGTGAAAAAGAAAATGAGATGGATATATTTCTTCAAAATGAAGAATCTGCATTTTTTACCCTAATATTTTCCGTGAAATTTCTGAAAGTAAACATCTTTATATCGATACTTATAAGGTCTGTCTTAAATTGCTCTATTAAAAACAATTTAAAAAGTAAAAGTTGAGAAGTATGGACATAATAAATATCTCTAAGTGTATACCACTATCTATTTGTTTAACAATATTTATAATATATTGATATATTCGGTATCACACACACAGAAGATATACATTTTAACCCCTTTTTACAGTTTAAATTTTTTATATTTATTTTTTACTATTTACTTATACTAGGCTTCATGAAAAGAATTATTTCTTCAAAATTTTCTTTTGAGCATGCTTTTAATTAAAACTTTGTGAATCTCTACTTATACAGAGCATAAATATACTAAAATTTCAACAGAAATGATAATTAAATTATTTAACATTTTACTTTATGAACAGTTAAGCGTCTTTAATTCTGTATGCGTAATTTTTTGTTCGTAGTTCCTTATTAATTGTTTTTTTTTTGCAGGGGGAAATCAAGCGATTCCTAGCAAATTGTATCGGAAAGTCTATTTATATTTTAATGTTTATGCAACATAATAATTAAAAAAATCGAAATCAAACTATGATGGTACAGAAGAAAAATGATACTCGAAAAACAAATTTATAGTAAGAATCTTTAGTTTTGATTTATTAATAAAAAACCTTCGATTATGAAGATTTACTTTTAGATACATCGTCTAAAATAATTGAATTGGTTGTGAAAAAATATATATGTATTTATTTACTGTTGAGTAAATTGAAATCGTAATATTATTTAAATTATAAAGAAAGAACATTCTCTAAAAATGAATTTATAAATTTCTTTTTAGGTACTGGAGAAACTTCTTTCAATAAATTGATTAAAATTAGTTCAATAAGAGATTAAAAATACCTTGCACTAAATACAATTGATAGTATTTACTAAGAATCATTTGAAGAGTATGAAAATGTTTAAAGTCTTATCATTGTTAATTAATTACTTAAGGGTGTTAACTAGATACTTTACAAATATTAATTTACAGATTTGTAGTTCTTAATAACTTTGATTCTTTATAAGTATTTTTCATTTTAAAAGATTTGTAGAA
Organism: Latrodectus elegans; assembly: GCA_030067965.1. Classification (NCBI taxonomy): domain Eukaryota; kingdom Metazoa; phylum Arthropoda; class Arachnida; order Araneae; family Theridiidae; genus Latrodectus; species Latrodectus elegans. The sequence goes on from CM057812.1 coordinate 27,045,837, forward strand.
ACTAATCTTCTTCAAATAATGAATTTATTTTTGTAAATTACACAAATTTTTAAAATTTAAGTAGAATTTTATTACTTTGAATGATCTCTCTCACTATGTGTGTTTGCTTTGTTAAAATATATTGCTCAAGTTTTCTAAATATAACAAAAATGTGTTAAACTTTTGATGACGAAAATTTTTAAAAACTTTATTTTAAGCTTCTATTTTAATGGTAGAGACATTTTTTTAAATATAATTTAAATATTAAGTTTTGTTTTCGGATATTAATAAAAATCGCTGATAAAATCAGAAACTTTTTTTAGAGTTTACAAATATATCATTGCAAATTAGTGTTCAAAAATATGATTTAAGCTGGGGAAAGAGTAAAGCTGATACTAAAATATGTACGTAAAATATTTCGTGTCATATCTTGACATATTGCTTAAAACATTTTTCGTTAATATTGTTTATACGAATAATTTTTACCCCACGTAGAAGAAAAAAGAATTTTGTAGAGAGTTGGTTTGTTGGGTTTTATGGTACAAGGTCCAAAGATGGTCATACTGCGCAAAGATTAAGATTTTTGTAATTTTTTTAAATTTAAATTAAATTTTATTTTTTTATAATTAGTTATTTTTTTTTAAAAAAACCTAAGCAACATTAAAAATTTAAGAAACAAAAATCAGTGTATACATTATTTTAAAATCTAATTGTAGAATATAAAATAGGAAAAATCAAATGTAAATTTAATTTGAAAATTCTAAATACAATTTAATAAAATGTATAAAACCTATTGCCCTTTAAAAAGCTAATAGGTTTCTATGGGGTGGGTCCACTATTAAATCAAACATAGTTAAAAAATCAGTATTAAAAAAGTGTAGGCGTTGTTGGTTAAAATCTAAATTTGTTGGTTAAAATGAAATTAAAATATGATAAGCAGTAAATGGTTCACTACTCGTTTGACACCTCAGATGTAGTTCACTTAAAAACAAATGTCTGTGTGTGAAACGTGTGTGTCCGATACGAAAGCGAGTCAATCTTACATCAGCATTTCGTAACGGTAAAACTGATAATGAGGTGAGGGATGAGAAAATGGTATGTAACTTGTTGCCGATGTGTATGTTCCACAATTCCTACCAAAGACCATAGTAAAACTTTTTACATCCTTTCTCACATCAGAGAGCAGAACCGATGGTAAAATTGAATCTTACGCAGTCTTTGCAGCAGTATCCGCTGCTCTCTTATTTCCATCAAGACCTACGTGACTTGGTATCCAAAACAATATAATGTCATATCCCTTGCTAGTAAGGTATTCTAATGCTCTGAAAATATTTGATACAAATGGATGGCAAATAAAACTAATATTTCTCAAAGTTTCCAAAACACTTATATTGTCAGTATACACTCAAAATTGACGATGAATTTTATGGAGAGAATAGACCATATGGTCCGCCTATCTCTCTATAAAGTTCTCTTTAGCATGGCAAAAACTGAAGATCTTGAAATCTCAACAACGCTTTCAGGTAGAATCATACTTTCAGATTCTGAGGTACTACAACTGATTAATAAATGTTTTTGGTATCAGTTACTAATTGACAAAGGAAGAGGGATAATGTATTTGTGTTTTCTGCACATTCATATCTGTCGGTGTGAGTGCTTAGGTGTTTTCTGGATTTTATTTTAATATGTTAATAAATTTATATATATATACGAAATCCATCTTGGGAAATGTAAAGAAGTCAATACACAATAAATATTCTCTCAGAAAGCTGCTTATGTGCCTTAGATTGACCATCTTGTTTCTTTCTTTTCTTTTCTTTTTTTTTCTAAAGTATTAAAAACATCTACTTACAGTTGCGTAAACTGGATTCGAATTATTCTCCAAAAATTTCTGTTCAAAAATTTTCCTCTCTAAAGATCACGTTTTAACAATTAGATTATGCGGAATCCTAAGGGATTTATACAATGTAAATGATTAGTAATAGAAATATATTAAAGAAGGAAACGAAAGAATTACAATGTAATTTGTTGAAATCATATGATATTTCTTATATATGAGCCTTAATACAAAAAAACTGAGAGTATTATATCTTAACCAAAACAAGATTTATTGTCTACTGACATCATACAACTGAAGAATAATGTTTTACAATCAGCCGAGATATCAATAATCAGTGATAAAACAGATTTATTCAACAGTAAAAACGATATCTTTTGGTAACAAGACTTATATTTTGTTTTCTTTGTCAGAGAAATCCAGAAATTTTATTTTATTTAAAATATAACTATAACCAATTATTTAAATATAACTATAAACATTATTTAAAATATAACTATAAACAATTATTTCTCATTAAAACTGCGAGAAAGGGATTATTATGATATAGGATATAAAATAATAATTTTTTTATATTTAATAAAATTGATTGAACATTGAAAAACTTTAAAAAAGTAACAATCATTTAATTATAGGAGCTTAATGTAAATAATTAACTGTTTTAATTACTAATACTATTTATGACATACAATGTTGTCAGAAAATATCAATTTAGAATATTTACTATAATATGTAAAACATTAATAAAATAAAATATACCTTTAAGGAAGTAATTAAAATCCTTCACGAACAAATTACAAAACTTTACCGTATATAAATTCTGACTAAATTAGTACACTCAAAACAAAAAAATAACTTTTGGTGTGCTGTTGCAATGACATTTCAAAGCATTTAATTTATTTATGACTCACTGGCACTTGATTGGAGGGTGTAAGAATGTATGACGGGATTATTTCTCCCCAGCGACCAATAAAAACCATCAAAGTCTTGATATAGTTTCATCGCTGAGAGTGGACAAGCTTTTAATGTCTCATCACTGAGAATTTTCGAGGAAATGAAACTTTGAAGTGAAGAAATTAAAGGAAACATTATATTTCTGTAAGCCTCATTTCAAGTTAATAATTAATAAGTCACACGCTTCGTAATGATCGAAATGATTGCTTTTTGATTGTTGTTGTCTTTTTACATTAATATTTTTTGTATTGGTAAGAACATTTATTTTCAATTTGCGTTTCTATTAAACAAAAGTATTTTTTTGATTAATGGATCACAGTAACCATATTAAAAAGGACAAATTTTTTTTACACATATTGATTTTCTTTTATGTGTTACAGATGATACATGAAAATAGCCATTCAATCAAAAACCTTGGATTTCCATAGAATAACTAATGTTCTTAGGAAAAGTAGTGATAATGAAAACAGTTGTACAATTTTTTTAAGTATTGAATATTACTTAAACATCATGTAAAATGACAAATACTGTTTAGAAAAAAGAGTCCTAATAAAGCTTATTCAAAAGCTCATCATACAAAAATCTTCGAACCATGGTTGAATGTTTATTGATTGTGGCACTTTTTTTCAACACTACATCAATACTATTCTTTCATTTTCATGAAGAACAGTTAAAAAGTCATTTTTTGCTGAACAAATTCAAGTAAAATCACGTAATTTAACACATTTTGGAATAAAATCCAGCTGACAAAATTCTAGATTTGAGCTTAGGATTTAAAAGTTACTTGTCTGTTGTGTGATATTAGTAACAAATCGGCGATGTTTTTATAGTATGCCAATTTGTCTTTTCATATTCCACAGAATGTGGTGAAAATGAATGAAATATTAATCTTTTCATAAACTGAAGGTAAATTGTCAACATTGTAACAAATACTTAGGTATTTCATAGAAAGCCAATTTCCGAATGTTGCAATATAGTACATGAAATAAAAGCTAAATTTAAGTCAAAAATTAAATACTTAATAAAATTAGAAACTATGAGCGATTAAAGGTTAAATATATTAATTAGACTACTTTTTTATTAAGTATATACTACGCACATTATATATATATTATATCCATATATCTATCCATCTATATTTATTTATTTTTTTAATTTACTTAAAATTTTATTTTTTTATACTGCTTTTCAGGAAAATCTATACATTATTTTGTTAAATGTTAAAGTTACTTCTTACATAGTTCTAGTGATTATATATTAAAATGTCATATCATATTTGAATTAATACATTTAAGAAGGTTTTTAAGAAGTTAAATTTACAGAATAAGATTTCTTTCATAATGTAACCTATTTAATACAATTGTAAACTCATGAATGTTCCCCATTTTTACTCCTAAACTGAAGTTCAAAATCATAGGTCTCAGTGAATTCTTAAGACATTTCTTATACATTTAACAAAACCCAGTACCATCCCCTATATAAATTACATTCAGTACAGAAACAGTATATATATATATATAGATATATATATATATATATATATATATATAGATATATATATATATATATATATATAAGATTACGTAATTTTAAGATCTCCCTCCAAAAAACAGATAATATTAAAATAAAATTGTTAAATTCAGAACAATAAATGTTCAACAATAAACCTAAGATTATTTTCTCAAAAATCTAAAATTGATAAAAGAACTAGTTTAACAGATACAGTTCAATTTACTACGTGTTAAATAATACATTTATTTTTAGTTTCCATTTATACCAGAAGTCTTAAGAAGGGAGAAAATGAGCTTTATTAAACTATTTGTTTTTTATAATGTTGCTCAGTTTGTACATTTAGTTTGAATAATATTTTAGTTTTATTTAGATTTTACAGTTGTAGGCAATATGAAAATATAAATATTTTGTTTTTTTTGTAAAAGATTTTATTATTTGTGTCTTCTAATCAAATTCTTAGTAAATTAAGAAAAATTTGAGAATTTGTTTAAACTTAAACTTTTGTATATAATTTTGTAGGTTAAAAATTTCTTCTACAAATACTTCCTTTGTTTAAAAATTTTAGCTTTAACTTTTTCTTTTGTTTTCTTTTTTAGCTTTAACTATTTTATACAGTTATAAGTTATAAAACAGTTTTTTGCTTTAACTATTTTATAACTTATAACTATTTAATCCCCTCTGTAACACGGTATATCAATAACGCGTTATAGGAAAAAGCACTATATGACCATTCTCGTAAATGGTGCTCATATGACCTCGTATAACCCGTTATGTACAAATTATTCACGTTTAACTAATCTCGTTAAAAGAGCTTTAAATGTAATATTAAGGAAAAACTATGCTATGAATGAAATCTGTACGTGTTATTAAAATCAAATTAGGAACATTTAAAATAAAAAAAAACATATAAGTGTAAATAAAAAACATAATTTCAAATAAATCAAATAATTCCAAAAGCAGTTTTATTCCATGTTTATTCACTGTAGGTGCTATCTGAAACAACGTTCCACCGACATCATTATTTAGCAGAATGTTCAAAGGTCAATAATATAATTTTATTTAACTTTATAAGGACACAATTGACACAAAGCGCAAACGTACGCTAAATTGATAGTGAACTGTACAAATCAATATAAATTTTGCATTACAGAAAAATAGCGTGGGGAATCAAAGCGGTATATGGGGGAACACACTTTCTATATAAGGGATATGAAATGGGTAATATGAAAATCCGTTATAAGAGTACCGTGCTTAGGGGGATTACAATATTTTCATTCAATGCTGAATTTTGTAATTGTGATTATATAAAAATCTTTTTTGAAATTACACAAAAGTTAGTCCAAAACATATTAATTCTTCATATATATATATGTGTGTGTGTGTATATGTATATAAATATCATTATATGTAAAAATTGAAAAATACAAAAATAAATATAAAAATCATATGCTTAGCAATACATTCAGTGCAAAAGCAACTTAAATAGAATTACTAAAAAATAATTAATAGTAAATTTTTATAAGATTAATAAAATACGAAATGGAAAATAATAATCAAAACTAAATGGAGAATAATAAATTGACAATACGAAATATAAAAAAGAGATGAAAAATGTGTTCAAATGGTTAACACCCCTGGAGAACCTGGCTTTGTTGGTACTTCGTTTCACTTTGCTTTTATTCCATGTTTCTTTGAAATTTTTGAACTATCAGTTGAAGAGATTTTACATGTATTAATTATATTTCGAATTTTTATTTTATTACCCTGAATTTAGTATTTGATATTATTCTCCATTTAGTATTTTTGGTATTTGATTAATTTTATAAAAATTTACTATTATTTATATATATATATATATATATATATATATTATATATATATATATATATATATATATATATATATATATATATATATATATATATATATATATATATATATATATATATATATATATATATATATATATATATATATATATATATATATATATATATATATATATATTTATATATATATATATATATATATATATGTATGTATGTATGTATTTTTACATTTCCATGTGAACATTCACATATGTCTGTGTGTTTATTTCTTATTCTAAATAACTTTATAATCTTGTTTAAAATATAGTTCTTACTTAATAATACACAATCTTTTATATTTAATAAATAAAATTCCAAAAAATCTAAACCACTAACTGTTTAAAGATTTTCTTGCTTAAAAAACAATTATATATGAGCAAATCTTAAAATTGTTTTTTTTTATATTCCATGTAAGACTAATTAAATTGTATAAATTTTATATAATACAAATATAAGTAATTAATAATGCTGATATTAAAGGGAAAATTAATGTTTTATTTAAATCATCATCATTTGATTATCTCTTTTATTAAAATTATTAATAGTTGAGATTTAAATAAAATAAAGGTATTAAGAAAATTAATAATAGTTCCATGATAGCTTAGTTATTTCCAGTTTATTTCTATTCAATAATTCAATTAGTTTTACAGATTTAAGTAAAAAATTTAAAACTGTTCATTATAAGAGAATTTCCTTCGCAATATACATTGACAAATCTTATTTTGGAAATGTAAATAGCTTTATGAGTTTTTGAAGGAAGACGAGTATTTTATTTAAATTTATAATTTGTCTGAAGTATTCATAATTTTGCTCCTTTAAGAAAATCTAATATGTTTTCCATGAATTATTTTCTTCTATGTTTTAATCATTTAAATTAAATATTCCAATTTAAACGACATTTTTAATATAATTTCATTTAGTAAAATATCGAGAAAGATGCTTTTTGCTAAGTAAAATCGTTTTATCTTGTGTCGTTTTCTATTTATTCATACCATGTCATTCAGTTCAGTTTTTAGTGTGTTATCTGTAAAAAAAAATATTGATTGATGTTTTATCCTTCTCCATTGAACCAACCATTAATCATTGTAAAATGCCTACAATCTCATATATATATGCAAAGAAATCTGTAAATTACTAAAGAGTTTAAACTATTCGCTCCAATAGACATCTACAAAAATTCGGATATGAATAACAACATAACTATTATGATTTTCTGAATTTTTTTCTTTACATATTATTTCGCTGCTCTAATATTAGTTTGGTAACATTATTACGTTTATTTTTAATCCAATTTAATAGTTATAATCACGATCTGAATAAACGGTAAATCAACCAATGATTTATATTCTTTCAGAAAATAATTTTAATTTTAAATAAATTAAATTATTTTACAATAATTTTTAAATTAATGCATATAATTTTTTATTTTTAATTTGACACATGTCTTGGGAAAAATTAAAAAAAAAAATCCATTTAATAATTTCTTTTAAGCACTTAAGAGAATACTTATAAAACAGTTATTTTTTCTAGACAATGAATAAAAGTTTCATCATATTTTTTAATGGTAAGAGTTTATTGAAATATTTTAAGATTTTGCTAAATTGTTGCTGTAAAATCATCATTACTTGTCATCAATCAAACTTTATATGTTTTATTTTCATTCGTTCAAAATATTAGGAAACTTTCAGACGTAACATTGTTTTATATTGTGATAGCAAATAACAGAAAAATTGTTGCGTGCTTTCAGCTCCAATACTTCTACTTTGATATAAGAGATAAAAAATGTCACAAAGAATAAAACTTCTTACATAAACTTTATTGATTGTCGCTTTTGGTACATGTCAAGCAAATATATTTTATAAGTCACGGAACATTTTCAGTATATTCCACGTTGTTACGTCTTATTTTCTTAGGGGACTATGCTTTAAAATTCTTGGATTCTTTTGTGTCAATCTATTTTTTGAGAACTTATTCGAAAGCTGTTTTCACACATTCTGCTCTTATCAGTTATTGTACACGTTGATTTATTAATAACACAACACTTTAACAAATATGTGCGGGAATGACAGACTCAAAATTTTATTCATATCTTTCCTGATATATTCAAATTTGGCATTATTTTAATGTATAAAAAGTCGTTAAAATTATCCTGATTTTGATTAATTAGTCTTAGAAATAATGAGGCTTTGTCTGTGGTGAACTAAATCAACAAGGATTATTATGACGTAGAGAATGCGACAGGTTTAGAACAAGAGTCATTTATCAAAGGAATAATACTAGGTGTTGAACAGCTATCTTCCCCACGGCAGGTGGTCAGTTTATCAGTAAGGTATTTAAAAAGTTCAACAACTAGCTTACATGTAGCTTTTACAATAGTATATATATATATAAAATCATACTAAATAAATTTCTAAAATTGTATTTTAATTTATTTTAGGGACACAAAAATAAAATAGTTTATATGTTTGGGTTGTTAAACTGGTTTTTGTCAAAATATTTATTATTAATTTCTTAAAAAAAATTAACTAATGAAGAAATTTTATAACATGTAAGTTTATATTTTACCTTAAATTTTTATTTTTATTGTTGAATATAAATTATAAAGTAAATATATTTAATTTATTGTAAAATGAATGGTTTTTTAATAAAAATTGCATAAATGTGAAGCTATGTTAACACAGACTAATGTATATTACGTAAACAGGTTTTGTGACTGTATGATATAATTTAACAACGTAATTTTCTTGAAATATAAATTTGGATGACATCACAAATTTTTTATGAAGCGTAGAAAATATCTTTGCTATTTAGTCCAGTGACTAATAAGAGAAAGGGACATTTTTTGATACAAAAATAATTGCTGAGGAATGTATGATGGACGATATCATTTATTGTTTGTATAAATTATTGTAATGATGTATTACTAAGTTTTCCACAACTAAGATAAAATAATTTAGAGAGTCAGAAAACATCTAAATATTTTGATAAACGATGACAGAAAAATATTTTTAATTGATTATAAGAAAAGAAAAATTTAGTATATAATAATATTTGAATCAGTTACATACAAATGTTTGCAATTTGTATATAAAGTTTCATAAAAATATGGAAATATAGGCATGAATTTTGTTCTCCCATGGGTATAATTTCTCAATAAGAAAAGTAAAATGCAATATAAAAGTTTTTAAGTTTAATAAAAGAATTCTTAAAATGATGTTACAATTCTGTGGGTGTGTGTAAAGAAAAATTTCAAAGTTTGTAAAATTGAATCCTTTTTGTTTCTAACATAATTATGATACTTTCAAAGTCATTTAAGAAGCAATAAAAATTTGTTATAAAGAATTAATCTTTTACTACAAATTTTAATCAAAAGTGAAAATTGAATACCAGAATACTGTTTAAGTCACTTGAACCAGCTTTATATATTTGAAATTTTTTTTGTGTAGATCTCTTTCTCACACACATCATAATTTGAATTTCCAAAATACCAATTAGCGACAAATCTGGAGAGTATTGGGAATTTTTTTCCATTCAAACCAAATTCCCTTCCAGAAAACTGCGAAAAATTTGAAAATTATTTGCTATATTATTTTGATAACTAACTTACACACAGAACGGTAGACTCCATTAGCAATTTATGTATTCTTCGAAGTGTCCAGCATTACTTCGATGAAGACAAAGATGAATCTACGAGAAACAATTCGTGAGGTATCCAAGAATGTGATTAGTATAGACTAAAAAAAAGATTTTTTGTCTTTTTAAGCTTTCGTCTTGGGATTTATTGATATTGGCGAACACTTTTCAAGCATCATAAAATTTGATTATTGCACATGACATCTTCTTCATTTTGAATTTAGTTAATTATTTGAAACGTTTCGTTATCGTCTTCTTTAAGCAGAAAAAATTAAAAAGATTTGAGTTTTCCCTCTTAATTTAATTTTTCAATATTAGTGCCAAATAATAGTTTTGTGTATATTAGTCATGTTTACAATCAACTTACAAGAGAGTTGTGCAACAAATTACTAATTATAAAATAGGCTATAGTATTGTATAATATTGCTGAATGTGTGGTGATTTATTACAATTTTATCAGGATATTGATAAAACAATTACTTGCATGCATACCAAAATTTCCGGAAGAAATGTTACTGCTTTTAAAGAGTTTAAAAGCTAAATTCTCAGTGCAGTGCTTATACTGATTAGGCGATTGAATGCAAAAGGAGTAAAAATATCCGACAGTAGCCTGCAAAATGGGTTAGAAATGTTTCAAAATCGGCAAAAATGTCGTTGATGATATTAAGATACTGATGTTAAAATTATGTTTCCAGAATGAGATTGTATAGCTAGAAAATGCCAGACAAGCATTTTCTATTTAAATTTAAATTTTGATAGAATTTATAACATATTAATTTTATTTCAAATTATAAAAAATGGGATTTGAAAAGTTTACCCAGCAAAATTTTTAGAAGAATTAAAACTTTTTTTATTTAATTTAATATCGAGTGTTGCAATATTCTTTATAATATATTGTGAGGATTATGCATAAGGACTCTTTTATGTGTAATTCTCATCGGAATCAAAATTACGCAGGTGATTTTACATAATTTAACAAAAAGTGGCTTAAATAGAGAATAAATATAAATGTATTTAGAAATGTAATTTTTTTCGTCAAATAATTACTTTTGTATTTGACGATCATACTCTATTTAAGCCACTTTTTTGTTAAGTTATGTAAAATCACCTGCGTAATTTTGATTCCGATGAGAATTACACATAACTAGGCATAATTATCATCGGAATTAATCAAAATAGGGCACATGTCTTGTAACAGTTGAATTATTTTTTTTTTATATGTGATTTATTTTGAAACCTAATTTTTTAAAAAAAATACTCCTTGTGGTTTGAGTGATAACTGACTAATCTTGAAAATACTCTTAATTTTCAAGATCAATGCATAAATATCTTTAAATTAAAAACTAGAATTTTCGAAAGAAGTCGTAGTTAAATTTTTATACTGTGATTAGTTTCTCATGAAGATATTTTTGATAATTTCTCATGGTATATAAACATGTTATGTTAATGAACTTACGATTTTATCCATAAAATCATAAAAAATTAGGGACAAAAATATTTGAGATTCAAATAACTTTTCTAAACTCACCAATCTGTCTCTTATAAATATTTTAAAGAATTATATTTATATATATAGTAAAGATAAGAAACGTTAACGACCTAAATTACTTACTTTTAATATCAATTTATTGTTTTCATGATTGATATATAGTTTTATCCACAAATAATTTTTGCAATTTGTTTATTTATTGAATAAAGTATAAAGACATCATACTTTATTGCACATGAATGTTATACATGAATGGTAGAATTTAGCAAAATTTCGCTGATAATGTTTCTAATGTACGCCTGCAATTTATAAATCCTAAATATAAATATAATTAATTTCCTATGTTATTTAGAAGATTTATAAATTAGATATTCATTTGAATATATTAATTTTGATTTGATAAATGAACACACACACACGCACACACGCACGCACGCACGAACGCACACACGCACACACACACACACACACACACACACACACACACACACACACACACACACACACACACACACACACACACACACACACACACACACACACACACATATATATATATATATATATATACTTGCAATTCGGCTTTAATATATATATATATTAAAGCCGAATTGCAAGTATATATATACTTGCAATTCGGCTTTAATTTTCCTTTGATAACAAACAAAATTTTGATCATATTTTTTCTACATGGGAAATTTAATGTATCAATATAATTTGGAATTTAGTTAAATATATTCTAAACACAAAATAGTTTAATAATTAATTATATTTATTTCTTACAATTAAATAGTAAGATAAAAGATGGAAATTTTACAATTAATATAATTATTAATAAAATATTTTTTTAAATGTAAGGTAAAATTTACACTCACTTATGTAATAATTATATTTATTTAACACCCAACTACACATTTCATGGAAATTTATTTGGTTTTATAATTTATTTTCCTTTTCCAAATAAAATTTTATGTAACAAAACATTTTTACACACAATTAAAACTTTCTAAATCATTTTGATTGTGTATAGTGAATCAATTGCTGATAGTTTATGGATATTAATTATGAAAACAGGGATGAATAAGCATAAATTATTCATTATATGTATTCAAATAAATAATTTACGTTGCTTTTATGTTTTCTTTTCAAAATCAAATTTTAATAAATTAGATATAAAGGAATAAAGCAATAAATTTCTGAAATGTTTTAACAATTTGGAAATACTTTTAGTTGTATTTGTAATGGTTATATGTGAATGAATATTTGTCAATGGGGATATAAATCTTAAATATAATTAATTTCTTATGTTATTTAGAAGATTCATAAATTAGATATTCATCTGAATATATTAATTTTGATTTGATAAATGAACACACATCTATCTATCTATATAAATATAATATATATACATATGTATATATATATGTGTGTGTGTGTGCGTATATATATAAATATATACATATATATATTTTATATATATATATATATATATATATATATATATATATATATATATATATATATATATATATATATATATATATATATATATATATATATATATATATATATATATATATATATATATATATATATAAATATATACATATATATATTTTATATATATATATATATATATATATATATAATTTATATATTAAAAATTGTGTTGTAAATTATTAAGATATTGGACATGTACTAGATGATTAATATATGTCAAATAGAGGAAATGCATTTAATTAAGAGAATTTAAGATGAAGTTTTAATATGTATCAAGTTGCATTTGATATGCATTTTAATTTCATAAAATAGGAAAATCATAAATTTATATCGGATTTAATGTATAAACATTTATAACTTATTAAATTATTTAAAATAATATAATTGATAACAATAACTTTATTTATCTTATGAATGCATATGTTTTAAGTATACTTCATTTGTTGTTTTGTTATTAGAAACTTACTACAAATTTTAACGACTTTTTAGTTAATTAAAAACTTTTAATATAATTTCTGCGCGGATGTCTATAAAATCAATTATAAAGTCATCAAAATTTGTATTAATAATTATTAGTTTAATTTTAGTAATGATAAATTATTATCATTAGAATTAACAATTTATGTTAGATAATAATAATAATAATAATTAAAATAAATAAAAAATTAATTGTAATAAAAATAACAAAAAAATAAAATAAGTATTGATACAAATGTTTAATATAATAAGGAAGAAAGAATGTAAAAATTTAATTAAATGTATTTTTGTTAATTAATTAAAATTAATAAAAAAATTAATTAATTAAAATTTAATTAAATGGTTTTGCTCTAATGATATCTAAAACATTGTCTCACTTTCTTTTAAGAAAATAACAATTTGGAATTCATTTTTTCAAAAAATACTAAGTTTTGATTTAAAATTATATTCTAAAACAGAAATTTGTAACTTATGTGCTTAAGAATAATTTAAATCAGAAAAGTTTAAAGAAATTAAATTCTAAATTGTTAACTTCTTTATAACAGTTAGTTTACGATTTTTGTACTTCAAAACAATTTTTTGGTTAAAAATATGTATCTATCATATGTGATCAGTCAACTAAAAATTATGAAGTATAATGAAAAACTTATTTGGGATATAATCCTGCATATCCCATATTGCTGTAATTTTCTGTTATTAAACAATAATTACTTTTTCTGCAAATATGAAAGTATTTGATTTATAAGATGCTTCAATTATATTACTCTAGAGCTTTTTCTCTTAGCTGATTGTTAAAATGTTATTTTTGATTGATATTGAGAATATTTTAAATGTACTAAGAATACTTAAATTTATGAAAATGAAAAAATTTTGATTCTAATATTTAGTAACTTGTGGTAAATTTTAATTAAATAAAAATAAAATTTTTTATCTTTTAGTTATTATTTTACCACTATAAAGTATACTTCAGCTTCAATAGTTATAATCAATTACAGCGCTAAAAATTTTCTTAGTAATAATCATTTGAAGATGAATTTTAATTCACGCGAAATCTACATTTGTCTTTTAATTACCGGAAAATTTTTTCTCGTAATAAAATCATCATAATAATATAAAAACATCAATGGCATTAATTGAAGAAATGATACTAACTATTTTTAATCTAAAACTAAAGTTTTGTAAGGATATAAAACTCGTACCTATGCTAAAATTATAAAACTACCATAAACTTTTATTGCTTTAATATTAATCAGTGTTTCTATTATGGGCCCTGGGAGATGTATCGTGAGCTCTAGGGGTTTTCCTTATCCAAAAATAAAACCAAATTTGGTAGCAGTTATTTATTGAGGATTTCCTCTTTAAGTGTTCTATTCCATTATTTCATTACGCTCCTCCTCCTTTTTTGAGGGGTGGAGAAGGATCCGAAAGAAGGAGGGAGGGAAGCAGCTAATCTGCCTTTCGCGTGGTTTTGCTCTCGGGCTCTTACGACAGAAGAGCGTGTCTGGGAATTCAGTTCCAGATCTTCCTTCAGCGTTCAGCTCCCTCTCAACGGAATCCCCAAGTAAGCGTGGTATGAAACTCAAGAAACGAAATAAAAAAGAAAAGCGGGGAAACATTTCAATTCAGAGGATTGCAATCTGAAATGAAGGTTCAGTTCGCAATTACGGACTGAGTTTTCGTGATTCGACGTTGAGGGTGGTCGTAAAACAGGATGTTACTTGTGTTGTTATGAGTTGCTAAATTTGTGCAGTTTCCTTGTTTTTAAAACTAAATTTCAGCGTTTAGCTACATTCTTTTACTTATCATTGCTCCTTAACTTATGTTTGAATTCTAAAATTCGTTAGAGATAAGATTGACATCTACTTTGTGGTATTCTTCATTGCGGTCGGTTTACACTTATTGTGCATTTATTTGATAAAATTTGATAAAATTGTGCATTTATTTGCAGAAGATTTGTTGATAATAATCAACAAATCCTCTGCAATATTTTACTTTTATAAATTAACTATGATATTGTTGAAAATATTTAAAATACACTTACTGCATAATATTTTAATTCAATTTTTAATGGTCGATAGGGTTATTAATAAGACCTTAATAATATTCGATGACATGTTACGAAATAAAATTTTAATATGTACAATGAAATCGCTTTCATGAGATTTCAAAATTATTATCACTTTCAACTAGTGTGGAAATCAATATATAAAAATGAATAGAACTTTATAAAAATATATATTACAGCAGTCCAAATTCGTTAAAATGTTTGTAAAAATTTTATACATTTTAAACTCCGTAACTTGTATGTCTTTAAAAAGTCGTTATTTTCAATTTTATGCTATTAAAATCTCATTGGAAAATGAAAATTATTAGGACCTTAGAAATAGACTATTTAACTATTTTCACATTTTGCTATAAAAAACGTTGAAACTCTTGTAAACTTTGTATTATTTCAAATTCCATGTGATTTTAAAGAAGCTATTTGGAGCAATCATCATTTAAAACAGTATTAGAAACTCTTAGAAAAAATAAGCTAAGAAAGATTAAAAATCTATGCTATAACTGTTGCCATTTTTCACTATAAAAAATACCAAAATATTTGTAATCATTGTACATTTTACTATAATACTCAAATCTACTCTGCAGTGGTTGGTGATTCCGCTGAAGATTTGATGGCATTCAATTTATCATGTATGAAGATAAGCAGAATGTGATCAAAGCTCAGAATCCTTCATATAATTGCAAAATTACTTTTTTATAACCTTACACAAGGTAATAAGATTTATAACTGATCCTCTGCCGAAGATACGTCGTGTCCACTTATGACGTCTGTGCCAGTGAAATAGGTCATAACTGCAATGTCATTCAAGTGAAATGATATCTCTGAGGCTATTTTAATTTGTCACTCCTCTCTAATTATGAAAATACAATTTTCTAAGCTGAGTCTTCTATATTAAACTGTTCTACGTCATAATTTGATGGACAAGATCGATATTTGTCTTACCTTCGACCAGGCTTATCAAGATCTCATGAAGCTGGTCTTGTTTAATGTAACTTACCAGTTGGTATATGTCATACTAACACACAGCATTTAATTTTTCACATCTACCAGATTCATCACTTATAATCAAAATATGTAAAAATTAGTTTTTATATTGGAAAATAGAGAATACAAGAAGTTATCCTTTTCTTAAAAAGTTATTTGACAAAAATAAAATTATACTGTTTTACAGAAATTTACTCAAAAGCTATCACTTTACTTTTAAAAACTTTGAATTCATGAATGAATATTCATTATTTGATTATTTATAAATTCATAATACTACATTGTTTCAGACATACGCTTGTTGATGCAAGAAGAAATATAGAGCTTTTAAAATATAGTTGACTTTACAAATACGATACGATGTCATAACATCTGAAACGAAAAATGTGATACTACGGAGGTTTATTCGTGAAATTAAAGATACAGCAATACATCTGCAACTCAACGATTTATTCAAGTGATCCAAAAGGAAAGTTTGTCACGTATTTATTTCATGAGACAGTGAAACAATTCCAGATGATTCAATGGTTTCTATTATTTGTAACCGAAGAAAACCTATTTTTTGATTTATTTTTCATTTCAGAAAATACGTCTAGCAGTAGATTGAACAGTGAGAGAAAAATAAATTTTGGGAATCAGCAGGTTTTCTTTACAAGCATACGAACAACTGATTGATATCTCAACGAGATAGGAGCTGTAAAGAGATATGTAACAACCGTTTGAATAATGCAAATATTACTAGAAGAAAAAAGTTTGTTTACACCAAGATTACTGGTCCATCTGAACCGATTTCAGAATGCGTATGGTGGCTCATGTTTATTTATATCCTAACTCCGCGTAGTGGATAGAATAACAACATTTTTGTAAGAGATTGGAGCCATTACCACGTCTTGACGTCACTGATAATAGACTATGAGTTGCATTCAGGTGTTCCAAGAGAGGAAACTAGGTAAACTCATAAACTATCGTTTTGACAAGTATTCATGCATAGTAAAAGACAATATCCCTCTGGAGTTGTTCTAGAGATTGGCATCAAACCAGGAAGAGTAAATAAAACTTTCATTTTAAATTGAAGGGTCCCACCACTAGGCCAACATGAATTATATAACTCTTGTAAGATTATTCTGAGATAGATATCGGATATTTCAATATCAATATGAGCAATTTTATATGAGTGATTTTAAGCAGAATTCATTTTTGTTCCCTTCTGTGACTATTATGCCTAATGCATGAATCCTAATGTTTCAGATCAGGAATTATATAACTCTTGTAAGATTATTCTGAGATAGATATCGGATATTTCAATATCAATATGAGCAATTTTATATGAGTGATTTTAAGCAGAATTCATTTTTGTTCTCTTCTGTGACTATTATGCCTAATGCATGAATCCTAATGTTTCAGATCTCAATGATACCATGCATATCATGATAGAAATATCCTCAAACACATTATGAAAGAAATGTTAGGATCATTAAATGGCATAATGTTGTTTTCCACAGTGAATATAACTTCAGATTTATCACCGTCAGTCACCGAATAAATTTATAGCTGTAAATTTAACACCCGAAACAAACATGATTCGATCTTTAAAAATTCTGTTACTGCTTTGCCTCTAAAATACGGTATCATAATTTAGAGAGTCATCAAAATGGATAGAAAGAATCTCGATTGTTTTTATAACATGAACAATGATGAATCTGTCATGTATTACGGCACTACAAATGCTTTCTTATAGGTAACAGCATATAATGATAGTTGTTTATTGCAATCAATGAAGATACACTCTTGTCATCAATTTTTTTCAATATGATATTTTTCAATAAAATAACTGATTACATAGGAAAATCTTTATCAAGTAAA